>JBBBDQ010000945.1:1415000-1460000 GCA_037127315.1 Ascarosepion bandense | reverse complement strand
TATATAAGTTTATATATATATATATATATATATATATATATATATTATAGTTTAGGACGAGTACAAATTATCATCTACTACAATGTGTATACTGTGTTTTGACACTGAAAGGACAATGTCTCATCAGGTAGTATGAAAGCTTCATAGGTTTTCATAACCTTTTCATAATTGGTAAAATGTAGGAAATTTCATTCATGAATCAGTTATTCAATTTAAGGAGATACATTGTTTTTTTGCGTTATTATACTTCATATTATAATGTAATATAATCAATCTCTTCTCCCTCTAGCTGTGAATCAAATAACAAGAAAGATTTGGGTTCTATAGCCTTGGCTGGCAACCATTTTACAGCAGAAAGGAATGGCAACCTACTGCGGGATATCTCTTTTGAGTCATGATTGCCCAAGCGTGTATCACGTATGGCACTGACTAAAATTGTTTTTATTCTGTTGTTTCTCGTAAAAAAATGTCTTGTGTTTGATACTTCTACCTAATTCGAACTTTTTATGTATATATAGTAGTGCCTGACTGTGGTCGGCCCAGTTAAGGGTCCAGCAAGAAAATAATATGAAAACAACAATCAAAATAGAAAATAACGATATATATATATATATATATATATATATATATATATATATACATATAACTGAGCAAATTACAATACGTGGAACTCTGTTAGTAAAACGAATAAATATGGGTTACGTAGTAATTCAGTAATTAGGACATGCAATGGTCGTAGGGTAGCAGTCTTGCCTATCTCTGCTTATCGCTTTCCGCTGATCTGCTTATACTGATCTTCTGTGGATTTCTCATTCACTATGATCTGCCACCTGTCGTGAGGGGAAGTATATGTAGTTGTAGGAAGAGTTCAATCCTTTGTAATGGGTGATACCACCATGATACTGACGCAAGAACTGAAAGCAAGAACTGAAGTTACAACTCAATTTAACAGCATCAACTTAATTAACGCTTCGGGATTATTTGGCTCTATAACAACCATCTTGGGAAGATTTGGAACAAGGAATTTCGATTGGCTTAATGTATCTGCCAACACTGGGATTAGCGGTGTTCATATATTGGAGCGATGTGTTAATTCACAATTTCAGCTGCAGTGTATTTTTGAGCTAGAGTAGGAAAGGAAAAGAGTTATAGAAAGAGATACGAAAGAAAAAGAAAGAAAACATACTCACTAAAGAAAGAAAGAGAGACAAGATAAAGAACGATAAAGCGATAAAAACACGACAATGAAGGAGAGAGAAAAGAGAAAGATAAAAACAAAAAAGAAAAAAGAGTGAAAGAAGAAACGAAGGATAGACATGACGTTAAAAGAAAACGAAAGAGAGAAGGGAAAAATGAAGAAAATAAAAAGTAAGAGACAGAATAAATGTCGGAGAGAGAAAAGAGAAAGACAAATATAAAAAAGAAGAAAGAGTGAATGAAAGAAAGAAGGATAGACAAAAGATTAATAACCAGAGAGAGAAGGAGAAAAATGTAAGAAGTTAAAAAGAGAGAGACAGATTAAAGGAAGGAGGGAGAAAAGAGAAAGTAAAAGGACAAAAAAGAAGAAAGAGTGAATGAAGGAAAGAAGAATACACAAGAGATTAAAAAAGGAGAGAGAGGGAGAAAAAATTAATAAAGCGAGAAGAGAGGGACAGAATAAATGAAGGAAAGAGAAATGAAAAAGACAAAGACACAAAAGAAGAAAGAGTGAATGAAGGAAAGGAAAATAGACTAGAGATTAAGAAAGACGAGAGAGAGGGAGGACAAAAATGTAAGAAAGTGTGAAGAGAGAGACAGAATAAATGAAGGAGTGAGAAAAGAGAAAGAAAAAAGAAAAAAAGAGTGAATAAAGGAAAGAAGGATAGACAAGATTAACAACACGAGAGAGAAAAGGAGAAGATAAGAAGAGAGAGAGTGATTAAATGAAGGAGGGAGAAAAGAGATAGAAAAAGGACAAAAAAGAAGAAAGAGTGAATGAAGGCAAGAAGGATAGACAAGAAATAAATAAATGAGAGAGAGGGAGAAAAATGTAAGAAATTGAAAAGAAAGAGACAGATTAACTTAAAGGGTGAGAAGCCACCAAAAAGGAAAGAGATAGTGAAAGTCCGAGAGAAGTTTGAAAATTGAATAGGAAAAAGTGAGACAAGAGAAAGAAAGAGATATACGAGAAAAAGAAACAGAGTGACATGAGAAAAATCAAGTAATATAAAGAAATAGTTTGAGAGACAAAAGAAAGAAAAATTAAAATGCAAGAAAAAGAAAAATATAGAGAAAGAGTGAATAAAGGAAAGAAGAGAGAGGGCGAAAAATGTAAGAATGTGAGAAGAGAGAGGCAGATTAAAGGAAAGGGAGAAAAGCAAAATGAAGAGAGAGATAGAGAAAGACCGTGAGAATTTTAAAAATGAGAGGAGTAAAAAGGGAGACAAGAGAAAGAAAGAGATATACGGAAGAAATAGAGAGAGAGGCTCAAAAGAAAGAAATAGGCAGATAAACGTGAAGAGAGAAGAACATAAGAGAGAAACAGAGCGACAAGAGAAAAATCAAGTGAGCTGAAGAAAAAGGGAACCAAGTGAAAGAGTTACTGAAGGAACGAAGGATAGACAAGAGATTTTAAAAACGAGAGAGAGGGAGAAAAACGCAAGAAATCGAGAAGATAGAGAGAGAGAGAGAGAGAGAGAGAGACACAGATTAAAGAAAAGGAAGAAAAGCAAAATGAAGACAGAGATAGAGGAAGACTGCGAGAATTTTGAAAATGAGAAGAGTAAAAGGAGAGACAAGAGGAAGAAAAAGATATACAAGAGAGAGAGAGAGAGAGAGAGAGAAAGAGGGAGGGAGAGAGGACCAAGAAAAAGAAATAGACAGAGAAACGTGAAGAGAGAAGGATAAGAGAGATAAACACAGCGGCAAGATAAAAATCTAGTAAGATAAAAAAAAGAGGTAGAAAGACAAAAGAAATAATAATTACACAAAAGAAAGAAAAATATAAGGGAACCAAGAGAAATAGAGAAAGAGAAATAGAAATATACGTGAGGTAGAAATAAAGTCAATAGAAAAAGATAGCGAGAGACAAGAGAAAAAGCGAAAGAAAGACAGTGAAAAGAAAGCGAGAGAGACAAGATAAAGAAAGATATAGAGATACAAGAAAAACAAAAGGAGAAAAAGAGAGCGAAAAAGTGAAATAAAAAAACGAACGAGAGGGAAACAAAACGAGACAAAAAAAGAAAAGAGACTATAGATAGATAGATAGATAGATAGATAGATATTTCTCTATATTTCTGAGATGAGGTAGTATTTACAGTATATACATTATTCGGACTGTTGTCCTCATTTTTGTTGCCATTTGTACGACGTTTAATTATAGATCATTTTATTTGTCTATATTTCTGAGATGAGGTAGTATTCACAGTATTTACATTATTCGGACTATTGTCCTCACCTTTGTTGCCATTTGTACGACGTTTAAATATAGATCATTCTATTTGTCTATATTTCTGAGATGAGGTAGTATTTACAGTATTTACACTATTCGGACTATTGTCCTCATCTTTGTTGCCATTTGTACGACGTTTAAATATAGATCATTCTATTTGTCTATATTTCTGAGATGAGATATTATTTACAGTATTTACATTATCGGACTATTGTCCGCATCTTTGTTGTCATTTGTACGACGTTTAATAATAGATCATTCTAGTTGTCTATATTTCTGAGATGAGGTAGTATTTACAGTATTTACATTATTCGGACTATTGTCCTCCTCTTTGTTGCCATTTGTACGACGTTTAATAATAGATCATTCTATTTGTCTATATTTCTCAGATGAGGTAGTATTTAGAGTATTTACATTGTTTGGACTATTGTCCTCATCTTTGTTGCCATTTGTACGACGTTTCGGTTGTTGTACGTCGGGCCTTCTTCAGGTGCTAGGAATTTCGTACAGAATCTTTTATTACAATCACTGGGGTATATGAACCCCCATTCCTTGCGGGAAGCCTCGATTGGAAATCATGAGTTATCTTCCTATATCCCTGCAAGTTACTTGTTCTCCACTGCTGTATTCTGGTTTTGAACTCACAACTGTAAAAGTCAGGTCAGGAACTAACCAACATCTATATCAATTGGACCATGTGTCCCTAACAAAGGTGAAGAAAATAATCCAAATAATGAAAAATCCTGTAGATAGATAGATAGATAGATAGATAGAATATCGAAAGATATAAACATAAAAGAGAAGGACAAGATAAATAAATAAAGTTATAGACGTAAAAGAATGAGAGAAAATAAAATAAGAAAGAAAGAGAGATATATAGGTACAATGAAAAGAAAGAGAGAGAAGAAAGCAAGAAAGAGACAAGAGAAAGTTCGGGATAGAGAAAAGAAAAATCATGAGAGACAATATAAAGGGAAAGAAAGATAGGGAGACAAGAGAACGAAATAAAGAGAGTTTCAAGTAAAAAAAGAGCATGGCAAGAGAAAGAAAAAGAAATAGCCTGAGAGAAGTTTTAAAATGAGACAACAGAAAGAGAGATAAAAGAAAGAAAGACAAATACACGAGAAATAAAGAGAGAGAGAAGAGCATGAGAAAGAAATAGATAGAGAGATAAGAGGAAGTGAGAGGGATAAAAGAAAGAAACAGCAAAAAGAAAAAGTTCGATTATGTTAAGAAAGAGGACAAAGCACAAGAGAAAGAAAATATAGAGAGTCAAAAGACAGAAAGTGGGAGAGATATATAAAATAGTTAGAAACAGAGCCATAAAACAAAAGAAATTCTGATACATCAGAAAGACTGAGAGAGACAGAGATAAGAGAAAATGAGAAAGACAAGATAATGAAAAGCAGAGATAGAGCTACTAACAAACAAAAAAAGAGAAGAGAAAGAGAGACTAGAGAAATATAAAAATGAAAGACAGAAATGTAAGAAAGAAAAGAAGAAAAGGTAAAAAGAGACAAGATAATGAAAGAGAATCAAGAGAAAAGAAAAATAGAGAAAAGTGAAAAATGAGAAAGACAAGATAAAGAAAAGTAGAGATAGAGCTACTAACAAACAAAAAAAGAGAAGAGAAAGACAGACTAGAGAAATATAAAAATGAAAGACAGAAATGTAAGAAAGAAAAGAAGAAAAGGTAAAAAGAGACAAGATAATAAAAGAGAATCAAGAGAAAAGAAAAAAAGAGAAGAGTGAAAAATGAGAAAGACAAGATAAAGAAAAGTAGAGATAGAGCTACTAACAAACAAAAAAAGAGAAGAGAAAGAGAGACTAGAGAAATATAAAAATGAAAGAGAAATGTAAGAAAGAAAAGAAGAAAAGGTAAAAAGAGACAAGATAATGAAAGAGAATCAAGAGAAAAGAAAAAAAGAGAAAAGTGAAAAATGAGAAAGAAAAGATAAAGAAAAGTAGAGATAGAGCTACTAACAAACAAAAAAGAGAAGAGAAAGAGAGACTAGAGAAATATAAAAATGAAAGAGAAATGTAAGAAAGAAAAGAAGAAAAGGTAAAAAGAGACAAGATAATGAAAGAGAATCAAGAGAAAAGAAAAAAAGAGAAAAGTGAAAAATGAGAAAGAAAAGATAAAGAAAAGTAGAGATAGAGCTACTAACAAAAAAAAAAGAGAAGAGAAAGAGAGACTAAAGAAATATAAAAATGAAAGACAGAAATGTAAGAAAGAAAAGAAGAAAAGGTAAAAAGAGACAAGATAATGAAAGAAAATCAAGAGAAAAGAAAAAAAGAGAAAAGTGAAAAATGAGAAAGACAAGATAAAGAAAAGTAGAGATAGAGCTACTAACAAACAAAAAAAGAGAAGAGAAAGAGAGACTAGAGAAATATAAAAATGAAAGACAGAAATGTAAGAAAGAAAAGAAGAAAAGGTAAAAAGAGACAAGATAATGAAAGAGAATCAAGAGAAAAGAAAAAAAGAGAAAAGTGAAAAATGAGAAAGACAAGATAAAGAAAAGTAGAGATAGAGCTACTAACAAACAAAAAAAGAGAAGAGAAAGAGAGACTAGAGAAATATAAAAATGAAAGAGAAATGTAAGAAAGAAAAGAAGAAAAGGTAAAAAGAGACAAGATAATGAAAGAGAATCAAGAGAAAAGAAAAAAAGAGAAAAGTGAAAAATGAGAAAGAAAAGATAAAGAAAAGTAGAGATAGAGCTACTAACAAAAAAAAGAGAAGAGAAAGAGAGATTAAAGAAATATAAAAATGAAAGACAGAAATGTAAGAAAGAAAAGAAGAAAAGGTAAAAAGAGACAAGATAATGAAAGAGAATCAAGAGAAAAGAAAAAAAGAGAAAAGTGAAAAATGAGAAAGACAAGATAAAGAAAAGTAGAGATAGAGCTACTAACAAACAAAAAAAGAGAAGATAAAGAGAGACTAGAGAAATATAAAAATGAAAGACAGAAATGTAAGAAAGAAAAGAAGAAAAGGTAAAAAGCGACAAGATAATGAAAGAGAATCAAGAGAAAAGAAAAAAAGAGAAAAGTGAAAAATGAGAAAGACAAGATAAAGAAAATAGAGATAGAGCTACTAACAAACAAAAAAAGAGAAGAGAAAGAGAGACTAAAGAAATATAAAAATGAAAGACAGAAATGTAAGAAAGAAAAGAAGAAAAGGTAAAAAGAGACAAGATAATGAAAGAGAATCAAGTGAAAAGAACAAAAGAGAAAAGTGAAAAATGAGAAAGACAAGATAAAGAAAAGTAGAGATAGAGCTACTAACAAACAAAAAAAGAGAAGAGAAAGAGAGACTAAAGAAATATAAAAATGAAAGACAGAAATGTAAGAAAGAAAAGAAGAAAAGGTAAAAAGAGACAAGATAATGAAAGAGAATCAAGAGAAAAGAAAAAAAGAGAAAAGTGAAAAATGAGAAAGACAAGATAAAGAAAATAGAGATAGAGCTACTAACAAACAAAAAAAGAGAAGAGAAAGAGAGACTAGAGAAATATAAAAATGAAAGACAGAAATGTAAGAAAGAAAAGAAGAAAAGGTAAAAAGAGACAAGATAATGAAAGAGAATCAAGAGAAAAGAAAAAAAGAGAAAAGTGAAAAATGAGAAAGAAAAGATAAAGAAAAGTAGAGATAGAGCTACTAACAAACAAAAAAAGAGAAGAGAAAGAGAGACTAAAGAAATATAAAAATGAAAGACAGAAATGTAAGAAAGAAAAGAAGAAAAGGTAAAAAGAGACAAGATAATGAAAGAGAATCAAGAGAAAAGAAAAAAAGAGAAAAGTGAAAAATGAGAAAGACAAGATAAAGAAAAGTAGAGATAGAGCTACTAACAAACAAAAAAAGAGAAGAGAAAGAGAGACTAAAGAAATATAAAAATGAAAGACAGAAATGTAAGAAAGAAAAGAAGAAAAGGTAAAAAGAGACAAGATAATGAAAGAGAATCAAGTGAAAAGAACAAAAGAGAAAAGTGAAAAATGAGAAAGACAAGATAAAGAAAAGTAGAGATAGAGCTACTAACAAACAAAAAAAGAGAAGAGAAAGAGAGACTAGAGAAATATAAAAATGAAAGTCAGAAATGTAAGAAAGAAAAGAAGAAAAGGTAAAAAGAGACAAGATAATGAAAGAGAATCAAGAGAATAGAAAAAAACAGAAAAGTGAAAAATGAGAAAGACAAGATAAAGAAAAGTAGAGATAGAGCTACTAACAAACAAAAAAAGAGTAGAGAAAGAGAGACTAGAGAAATATAAAAATGAAAGACAGAAATGTAAGAAAGAAAAGAAGAAAAGGTAAAAAGAGACAAGATAATGAAAGAGAATCAACAGAAAAAAAAAAAGAGAAAAGTGAAAAATGAGAAAGAAAAGATAAAGAAAAGTAGAGATAGAGCTACTAACAAACAAAAAAAGAGAAGAGAAAGAGAGACTAAAGAAATATAAAAATGAAAGACAGAAATGTAAGAAAGAAAAGAAGAAAAGGTAAAAAGAGACAAGATAATGAAAGAGAATCAAGAGAAAAGAAAAAAAGAGAAAAGTGAAAAATGAGAAAAACAAGATAAAGAAAAGTAGAGATAGAGCTATAACAAACAAAAAAAGAGAAGAGAAAGAGAGACTAAAGAAATATAAAAATGAAAGACAGAAATGTAAGAAAGAAAAGAAGAAAAGGTAAAAAGAGACAACATAATGAAAGAGAATCAAGAGAAAAGAAAAAAAGAGAAAAGTGAAAAATGAGAAAGACAAGATAAAGAAAAGTAGAGATAGAGCTACTAACAAACAAAAAAAGAGTAGAGAAAGAGAGACTAGAGAAATATAAAAATGAAAGACAGAAATGTAAGAAAGAAAAGAAGAAAAGGTAAAAAGAGACAAGATAATGAAAGAGAATCAACAGAAAAAAAAAAAGAGAAAAGTGAAAAATGAGAAAGAAAAGATAAAGAAAAGTAGAGATAGAGCTACTAACAAACAAAAAAAGAGAAGAGAAAGAGAGACTAAAGAAATATAAAAATGAAAGACAGAAATGTAAGAAAGAAAAGAAGAAAAGGTAAAAAGAGACAAGATAATGAAAGAGAATCAAGAGAAAAGAAAAAAAGAGAAACGTGAAAAATGAGAAAGACAAGATAAAGAAAAGTAGAGATAGAGCTATAACAAACAAAAAAAGAGAAGAGAAAGAGAGACTAAAGAAATATAAAAATGAAAGACAGAAATGTAAGAAAGAAAAGAAGAAAAGGTAAAAAGAGACAACATAATGAAAGAGAATCAAGAGAAAAGAAAAAAAGAGAAAAGTGAAAAATGAGAAAGACAAGATAAAGAAAAGTAGAGATAGAGCTACTAACAAACAAAAAAAGAGAAGAGAAAGAGAGACTAAAGAAATATAAAAATGAAAGACAGAAATGTAAGAAAGAAAAGAAGAAAAGGTAAAAAGAGACAAGATAATGAAAGAGAATCAAGTGAAAAGAACAAAAGAGAAAAGTGAAAAATGAGAAAGACAAGATAAAGAAAAGTAGAGATAGAGCTACTAACAAACAAAAAAAGAGAAGAGAAAGAGAGACTAGAGAAATATAAAAATGAAAGACAGAAATGTAAGAAAGAAAAGAAGAAAAGGTAAAAAGAGACAAGATAATGAAAGAGAATCAAGAGAAAAGAAAAAAAGAGAAAAGTGAAAAATGAGAAAGACAAGATAAAGAAAAGTAGAGATAGAGCTACTAACAAACAAAAAAAGAGAAGAGAAAGAGAGACTAAAGAAATATAAAAATGAAAGACAGAAATTTAAGAAAGAAAAGAAGAAAAGGTAAAAAGAGACAAGATAATGAAAGAGAATCAAGAGAAAAAAAAGAGAAAAGTGAAAAATGAGAAAGACAAGATAAAGAAAAGTAGAGATAGAGCTACTAACAAACAAAAAAAGAGAAGAGAAAGAGAGACTAAAGAAATATAAAAATGAAAGACAGAAATGTAAGAAAGAAAAGAAGAAAAGGTAAAAAGAGACAAGATAATGAAAGAGAAACAAGAGAAAAGAAAAAAAGAGAAAAGTGAAAAATGAGAAAGACAAGATAAAGAAAAGTAGAGATAGAGCTACTAACAAACAAAAAAACAGAAGAGAAAGAGAGACTAGAGAAATATAAAAATGAAAGACAGAAATGTAAGAAAGAAAAGAAGAAAAGGTAAAAAGAGACAAGATAATGAAAGAGAATCAAGAGAAAAGAAAAAAGTGAAAAGTGAAAAATGAGAAAGACAAGATAAAGAAAAGTAGAGATAGAGCTACTAACAAACAAAAAAAGAGAAGAGAAAGAGAGACTAAAGAAATATAAAAATGAAAGACAGAAATGTAAGAAAGAAAAGAAGAAAAGGTAAAAAGAGACAAGATAATGAAAGAGAATCAAGAGAAAAGAAAAAAAGAGAAAAGTGAAAAATGAGAAAGACAAGATAAAGAAAAGTAGAGATAGAGCTACTAACAAACAAAAAAAGAGAAAGAGAAAGAGAGACTAGAGAAATATAAAAATGAAAGACAGAAATGTAAGAAAGAAAAGAAGAAAAGGTAAAAAGAGACAAGATAATGAAAGAGAATCAAGAGAAAAGAAAAAAAGAGAAAAGTGAAAAATGAGAAAGACAAGATAAAGAAAAGTAGAGATAGAGCTACTAACAAACAAAAAAAGAGAAGAGAAAGAGAGACTAAAGAAATATAAAAATGAAAGACAGAAATGTAAGAAAGAAAAGAAGAAAAGGTAAAAAGAGACAAGATAATGAAAGAGAATCAAGAGAAAAAAAAAAGAGAAAAGTGAAAAATGAGAAAGACAAGATAAAGAAAAGTAGGGATAGAGCTACTAACAAACAAAAAAAGAGAAAGAGAAAGAGACTAGAGAAATATAAAAATGAAAGACAGAAATGTAAGAAAGAAAAGAAAGAAAAGGTAAAAAGAGACAAGATAATGAAAGAGAATCAAGAGAAAAGAAAAAAAGAGAAAAGTGAAAAATAGAAAAGACAAGATAAAGAAAAGTAGAGATGAGCTACTAACAAACAAAAAAAGAGAGAGAAAGAGAGACTAAAGAAATATAAAATGAAAGACAGAAATGTAAGAAAGAAAAGAAGAAAAAGGTAAAAAGAGACAAGATAATGAAAGAGAATCAAGTGAAAAGAAAAAAAAGAGAAAAGTGAAAAATGAGAAAGACAAGATAAAGAAAAAGTAGAGATAGAGCTACTAACAAACAAAAAAGAGAAGAAAGAGACTAGAGAAATATAAAAATGAAAGACAGAAATGTAAGAAAGAAAAGAAGAAAAAGATTAAGACAAGATAATGAAAGATAATCAAGAAAGAAAAAAAGAGAAAAAGTGAAAAATGAGAAAGAAAAGATAAAGAAAAGTAGAGATAGAGCTACTAACAAACAAAAGAGAAAGAGAAAGAGAGACTAAAGAAATATAAAAATGAAAGACAGAAATGTAAGAAAGAAAAGAAGAAAAGGTAAAAAGAGACAAGATAATGAAAGAGAATCAAGAGAAAAGAAAAAGAGAAAAGTGAAAAATGAGAAAGACAAGATAAAGAAAAAGTAGAGATAGAGCTACTAACAAACAAAAAAGAGAAAGAGAAAGAGAGAGACTAAAGAAATATAAAAAATGAAAGACAGAAATGTAAAGAAGAAAGAAAAGAAAAGGTAAAAAGAGACAAGATAATGAAAGAGAATCAAGTGAAAGGAAAAAAAAGAGAAAAAGTGAAAAATGAGAAAGACAAGATAAAGAAAGAAGTAGAGATAGAGCTACTAACAAACAAAAAAGAGAGAGAGAAGAAAGAGAGAGACTAGAGAAACATAAAAATGAAAGACAGAAATGTAGAAAGAAAAGAAGAAAAGGTAAAAAGAGACAAGATAATGAAAGAGAATCAAGAAAAAGAAAAAACAGAAAAGTGAGAAAAATGAGAAAGACAAGATAAAGAAAAGTAGAGATAGAGCTACTAACAAACAAAAAAGAGTAGAGAGAAAGAGAGACTAGAGAAATATAAAAATGAAAGACAGAAATGTAAGAAAGAAAAGAAGAAAAGGTAAAAAGAGACAAGATAATGAAAGATAATCAAGAGAAAAGAAAAAAAGAGAAAAGTGAAAAATGAGAAAGAAAAGATAAAGAAAAGTAGAGATAGAGCTACTAACAAACAAAAAAAGAGAAAGAGAAAGAGAGACAAAAATATAAAAATGAAAGACAGAAATGTAAAGAAAGAAAAGAAGAAAAGGTAAAAAGAGACAAGATAATGAAAGAGAATCAAAGAAAAAGAAAAAAGAGAAAAGTGAAAAATGAGAAAGACAAGATAAAGAAAAGTAGAGATAGAGCTACTAACAAACAAAAAAAGAGAAAGAGAAAGAGAGACTAAAGAAATATAAAAATGAAAAGACAGAAATGTAAGAAAGAAAAAGAAAAGGTAAAAAGAGACAAGATAATGAAAGAGAATCAAGAGAAAAGAAAAAAGAGAAAAGTGAAAAATGAGAAAGACAAGATAAAGAAAAGTAGAGATAGAACTACTAACAATCAAAAAAAAGAGAAGAGAAAGAGAGACTAAAGAAATATAAAATGAAAGACAGAAATGTAAGAAAGAAAAGAAGAAAAGGTAAAAGAGACAAGATAATGAAAGAGAAACAAGAGAAAAGAAAAAAGAGAAAAAGTGAAAAATGAGAATGACAAGATAAAGAAAAGTAGAGATAGAGCTACTAACAAACAAAAATGCAGAAGAAAGAGAGACTAGAGAAATATAAAAATGAAAGACAGAGATATGAAAGAAAAGAAAGAAAAAGGTAAAAAGAGACAAGATAATGAAAGAGAATCAAGAGAAAAGAAAAAAGTGAAAAGTGAAACATGAGAAAGACAAGATAAAGAAAGAAATCGAGATAGAGCTACTAACAAACAAAAAAAGAGAGAAAGAGAGACTAAAGAAATATAAAAATGAAAGACAGAAATGTAAGAAAGAAAAGAAAGAAAGGTAAAAAGAGACAAGATAATGAAAGAGAATCGAAAGAAAATAAAAAAGAAAGAGTAAGTAAGAAAGACAAGATAAAGAAAAGTAGAGATAGAGCTACTAACAAACAAAAAAAGAGAAAGAGAAAGAGAGACTAGAGAAATATAAAAATGAAAGACAGAATACAAGAAAAGAAAAGAAAGAAAGATAAAAAGAGACAAGATAATGAAAGATCAAGAGAAAAAGAAAAAGTGAAAATGAAAAGACAAGATAGAAAGGAAGATAGACACTAACAAACAAAAAAGAGAAAGAGAAAGAGAGACTAAAGAAATATAAAAATGAAAGACAGAAATGTAAGAAAGAAAAGAAAGAAAGGTAAAAAGAGACAAGATAATGAAAGAGAATCAAGAGAAAAGAAAAAAGAGAAAAAGTGAAAAATGAGAAAGACAAGATTAAGAAAAAGATAGAGATAGAGCTACTAACAAACAAAAAAAGAGAAGAAAGAGAGACTAAAGAAATATAAAAATGAAAGACAGAAATGTAAGAAGAAAAGAAAAGGTAAAAAGAGACAAGATAATGAAAGAGAATCAAGAGAAAGAAAAAAGAGAAAAGTGAAAAAATGAGAAAGACAAGATAAAGAAAAGTAGAGATAGAGCTACTAACAAACAAAAAGAGAAGAAGAAGACTAAAGAAATATAAAAATGAAAGACAGAAATGTAAGAAAGAAAAGAAGAAAAGGTAAAAAGAGACAAGATAATGAAAGAGAATCAAGTGAAAAGAAAAAAAATAAAAAGTGAGTGAGAAAGACAAGATAAAGAAAAAGTGAGATAGAGCTACTAACAAACAAGAAAGAGAAAGAGAGACTAGAGAAATATAAAAATGAAAGACAGAAATGTAAAGAAAGAAAAAGAAAGAGTAAAGAGACAAGATAATGAAAGAGAATCAAGAAAAAGAAAAAACAGAAAAGTGAAAAATAGAAAGAGACAAAAGATAAAAAAAGAAAGATAGAGATAGAGCTACTAACAAACAAAAAAAGAGTAGAGAAAGAGAGACTAGAGAAATATAAAAAATGAAAGACAGAAATGTAAGAAAGAAAAAGAAAGAAAAGGTAAAAAGAGACAAAGATAATGAAAGATAATCAAGAAAAAGAAAAAAAAGAGAAAAGAAACAAGAAAAATGAAAGAAAAGATAAAGAAAAAGTAGAGATAGAGCTACTAACAAACAAAAAAAGAGAGAAAGAGAGACTAAAGAAATATAAAAATGAAAGACAGAAATGTGAAAGAAAAGAAAGGAGTAAAGCAAGATATTGAAAGAATCAAGAGAAAAGAAAAAAAGAAAAGTGAGTGAGAAAGACAAGATAAAGAAAAAGTAGAGACAGAGCTATAACAAACAAAAGAAAGAAAGAGAGACTAAAGAAATATAAAATAAAGAAGACAGAAATGAAAGAAAAAGAAAGAAAAGGTAAAAAGAGACAAGATAATGAAAGAGAATCAAGAGAAAAAGAAAAAAAAAGAGAAAAGTGAAAAATAGAAAGACAAGATAAAGAAGAAAGGCAGAGATAGATCTACTAACAAACAAAAAAAGAGAAGAGAAAGAGAGACTAAAAAAATATAAAAATGAAAGACAGAAATGTAAGAAAGAAAAAGAAGAAAAGGTAAAAAGAGACAAAGATAATGAAAGAGAATCAAGAGAAAAGAAAAAAGAGAAAAGTGAAAAAATAGAGAAAGACAAGATAAAGAAAAGTAGAGATAGACTACTACTAACAAACAAAAAAAGAAGAAAGAGAGAGACTAAAAATATAAATGAAAGACAGAAATGTAAAGAAAGAAAGAAAGAAAAAGATAAAAAGGGACAAAGATAATGAAAGAGAAACAAGGAGAGAAAGAAAAAGAAAAGTGAAAAATGAGAAAGACAAGATAAAAGAAAAGTAGAGATAGAGCTACTAACAAACAAAAAAACAGAAGAGAAAGAGAGACTAGAGAAATATAAAAATGAAAGACAGAAATGTAAGAAAGAAAAGAAGAAAAGGTAAAAAGAGACAAGATAATGAAAGAGAATCAAGAGAAAAGAAAAAAGTGAAAAGTGAAACATGAGAAAGACAAGATAAAGAAAAGTAGAGATAGAGATACTAACAAACAAAAAAAGAGAAGAGAAAGAGAGACTAAAGAAATATAAAAATGAAAGACAGAAATGTAAGAAAGAAAAGAAGAAAAGGTAAAAAGAGACAAGATAATGAAAGAGAATCAAGAGAAAAGAAAAAAAGAGAAAAGTGAAAAATGAGAAAGACAAGATAAAGAAAAGTAGAGGTAGAGCTACTAACAAACAAAAAAAGAGAAGAGAAAGAGAGACTAGAGAAATATAAAAATGAAAGACAGAAATGTAAGAAAGAAAAGAAGAAAAGGTAAAAAGAGACAAGATAATGAAAGAGAATCAAGAGAAAAGAAAAAAAGAGAAAAGTGAAAAATGAGAAAGACAAGATAAAGAAAAGTAGAGATAGAGCTACTAACAAACAAAAAAAGAGAAGAGAAAGAGAGACTAAAGAAATATAAAAATGAAAGACAGAAATGTAAGAAAGAAAAGAAGAAAAGGTAAAAAGAGACAAGATAATGAAAGAGAATCAAGAGAAAAGAAAAAAGAGAAAAGTGAAAAATGAGAAAGACAAGATAAAGAAAAGTAGAGATAGAGCTACTAACAAACAAAAAAAGAGAAGAGAAAGAGAGACTAAAGAAATATAAAAATGAAAGACAGAAATGTAAGAAAGAAAAGAAGAAAACGTAAAAAGAGACAAGATAATGAAAGAGAATCAAGTGAAAAGAAAAAAAAGCGAAAAGTGAAAAATGAGAAAGACAAGATAAAGAAAAGTAGAGATAGAGCTACTAACAAACAAAAAAAGAGAAGAGAAAGAGAGACTAGAGAAATATAAAACTGAAAGACAGAAATGTAAGAAAGAAAAGAAGAAAAGGTAAAAAGAGACAAGATAATGAAAGAGAATCAAGAGAAAAGAAAAAACAGAAAAGTGAAAAATGAGAAAGACAAGATAAAGAAAAGTAGAGATAGAGCTACTAACAAACAAAAAAAGAGTAGAGAAAGAGAGACTAGAGAAATATAAAAATGAAAGACAGAAATGTAAGAAAGAAAAGAAGAAAAGGTAAAAAGAGACAAGATAATGAAAGATAATCAAGAGAAAAGAAAAAAAGAGAAAAGTGAAAAATGAGAAAGAAAAGATAAAGAAAAGTAGAGATAGAGCTACTAACAAACAAAAAAAGAGAAGAGAAAGAGAGACTAAAGAAATATAAAAATGAAAGACAGAAATGTAAGAAAGAAAAGAAGAAAAGGTAAAAAGAGACAAGATAATGAAAGAGAATCAAGAGAAAAGAAAAAAAGAGAAAAGTGAAAAATGAGAAAGACAAGATAAAGAAAAGTAGAGATAGAGCTATAACAAACAAAAAAAGAGAAGAGAAACAGAGACTAAAGAAATATAAAAATGAAAGACAGAAATGTAAGAAAGAAAAGAAGAAAAGGTAAAAAGAGACAAGATAATGAAAGAGAATCAAGAGAAAAGAAAAAAAGAGAAAAGTGAAAAATGAGAAAGACAAGATAAAGAAAAGTAGAGATAGAGCTACTAACAAACAAAAAAAGAGAAGAGAAACAGAGACTAAAGAAATATAAAAATGAAAGACAGAAATGTAAGAAAGAAAAGAAGAAAAGGTAAAAAGAGACAAGATAATGAAAGAGAATCAAGTGAAAAGAACAAAAGAGAAAAGTGAAAAATGAGAAAGACAAGATAAAGAAAAGTAGAGATAGAGCTACTAACAAACAAAAAAAGAGAAGAGAAAGAGAGACTAGAGAAATATAAAAATGAAAGACAGAAATGTAAGAAAGAAAAGAAGAAAAGGTAAAAAGAGACAAGATAATGAAAGAGAATCAAGAGAAAAGAAAAAAAGAGAAAAGTGAAAAATGAGAAAGACAAGATAAAGAAAAGTAGAGATAGAGCTACTAACAAACAAAAAAAGAGAAGAGAAAGAGAGACTAAAGAAATATAAAAATGAAAGACAGAAATGTAAGAAAGAAAAGAAGAAAAGGTAAAAAGAGACAAGATAATGAAAGAGAATCAAGAGAAAAGAAAAAAAGAGAAAAGTGAAAAATGAGAAAGACAAGATAAAGAAAAGTAGAGATAGAGCTACTAACAAACAAAAAAACAGAAGAGAAAGAGAGACTAGAGAAATATAAAAATGAAAGACAGAAATGTAAGAAAGAAAAGAAGAAAAGGTAAAAAGAGACAAGATAATGAAAGAGAATCAAGAGAAAAGAAAAAAGTGAAATGTGAAAAATGAGAAAGACAAGATAAAGAAAAGTAGAGATAGAGCTACTAACAAACAAAAAAAGAGAAGAGAAAGAGAGACTAAAGAAATATAAAAATGAAAGACAGAAATGTAAGAAAGAAAAGAAGAAAAGGTAAAAAGAGACAAGATAATGAAAGAGAATCAAGAGAAAAGAAAAAAAGAGAAAAGTGAAAAATGAGAAAGACAAGATAAAGAAAAGTAGAGGTAGAGCTACTAACAAACAAAAAAAGAGAAGAGAAAGAGAGACTAGAGAAATATAAAAATGAAAGACAGAAATGTAAGAAAGAAAAGTAGAAAAGGTAAAAAGAGACAAGATAATGAAAGAGAATCAAGAGAAAAGAAAAAAAGAGAAAAGTGAAAAATGAGAAAGACAAGATAAAGAAAAGTAGAGATAGAGCTACTAACAAACAAAAAAAGAGAAGAGAAAGAGAGACTAAAGAAATATAAAAATGAAAGACAGAAATGTAAGAAAGAAAAGAAGAAAAGGTAAAAAGAGACAAGATAATGAAAGAGAATCAAGAGAAAAGAAAAAAAGAGAAAAGTGAAAAATGAGAAAGACAAGATAAAGAAAAGTAGAGATAGAGCTACTAACAAACAAAAAAACAGAAGAGAAAGAGAGACTAGAGAAATATAAAAATGAAAGACAGAAATGTAAGAAAGAAAAGAAGAAAAGGTAAAAAGAGACAAGATAATGAAAGAGAATCAAGAAGAAAAGAAAAGAAAAAAGTGAAAAGTGAAACATGAGAAAGACAAGATAAAGAAAAGTAGAGATAGAGCTACTAACAAACAAAAAAAGAGAAGAGAAAGAGAGACTAAAGAAATATAAAAATGAAAGACAGAAATGTAAGAAAGAAAAGAAGAAAAGGTAAAAAGAGACAAGATAATGAAAGAGAATCAAGAGAAAAGAAAAAAAGAGAAAAGTGAAAAATGAGAAAGACAAGATAAAGAAAAGTAGAGGTAGAGCTACTAACAAACAAAAAAAGAGAAGAGAAAGAGAGACTAGAGAAATATAAAAATGAAAGACAGAAATGTAAGAAAGAAAAGTAGAAAAGGTAAAAAGAAGACAAGATGATGAAAGAGAATCAAGAGAAAAGAAAAAAAGAGAAAAGTGAAAAATGAGAAAGACAAGATAAAGAAAAGTAGAGATAGAGCTACTAACAAACAAAAAAAGAGAAGAGAAAGAGAGACTAAAGAAATATAAAAATGAAAGACAGAAATGTAAGAAAGAAAAGAAGAAAAGGTAAAAAGAGACAAGATAATGAAAGAGAATCAAGAGAAAAGAAAAAAAGAGAAAAGTGAAAAATGAGAAAGACAAGATTAAGAAAAGTAGAGATAGAGCTACTAACAAACAAAAAAGAGAAGAGAAAGAGAGACTAAAGAAATATAAAAATGAAAGACAGAAATGTAAGAAAGAAAAGAAGAAAAGGTAAAAAGAGACAAGATAATGAAAGAGAATCAAGAGAAAAGTAAAAAAGAGAAAAGTGAAAAATGAGAAAGACAAGATAAAGAAAAGTAGAGATAGAGCTACTAACAAACAAAAAAGAGAAGAGAAAGAGAGACTAAAGAAATATAAAAATGAAAGACAGAAATGTAAGAAAGAAAAGAAGAAAAGGTAAAAAGAGACAAGATAATGAAAGAGAATCAAGAGAAATGAAAAAAAGAGAAAAGTGAAAAATGAGAAAGACAAGATTAAGAAAAGTAGAGATAGAGCTACTAACAAACAAAAAAAGAGAAGAGAAAGAGAGACTAAAGAAATATAAAAATGAAAGACAGAAATGTAAGAAAGAAAAGAAGAAAAGGTAAAAAGAGACAAGATAATGAAAGAGAATCAAGAGAAAAGAAAAAAAGAGAAAAGTGAAAAATGAGAAAGACAAGATAAAGGAAAGTAGAGATAGAGTTACTAACAAACAAAAAAAGAGAAAAGAAAGAGAGACTAGAGAAATATAAAAATGAAAGACAGAAATGTAAGAAAGAAAAGAAGAAAAGGTAAAAAGAGACAAGATAATGAAAGAGAATCAAGAGAAAAGAAAAAAAGAGGAAAGTGAAAAATGAGAAAGACAAGATAAAGAAAAGTAGAGATAGAGCTACTAACAAACAAAAAAAGAGAAGAGAAAGAGAGACTAAAGAAATATAAAAATGAAAGACAGAAATGTAAGAAAGAAAAGAAGAAAAGGTAAAAAGAGACAAGATAATGAAAGAGAATCAAGAGAAAAGAAAAAAAGAGAAAAGTGAAAAATGAGAAAGACAAGATAAAGAAAAGTAGAGATAGAGCTACTAACAAACAAAAAAACAGAAGAGAAAGAGAGACTAGAGAAATATAAAAATGAAAGACAGAAATGTAAGAAAGAAAAGAAGAAAAGGTAAAAAGAGACAAGATAATGAAAGAGAATCAAGAGAAAAGAAAAAAGTGAAAAGTGAAACATGAGAAAGACAAGATAAAGAAAAGTAGAGATAGAGCTACTAACAAACAAAAAAAGAGAAGAGAAAGAGAGACTAAAGAAATATAAAAATGAAAGACAGAAATGTAAGAAAGAAAAGAAGAAAAGGTAAAAAGAGACAAGATAATGAAAGAGAATCAAGAGAAAAGAAAAAAAGAGAAAAGTGAAAAATGAGAAAGACAAGATAAAGAAAAGTAGAGGTAGAGCTACTAACAAACAAAAAAAGAGAAGAGAAAGAGAGACTAGAGAAATATAAAAATGAAAGACAGAAATGTAAGAAAGAAAAGTAGAAAAGGTAAAAAGAGACAAGATAATGAAAGAGAATCAAGAGAAAAGAAAAAAAGAGAAAAGTGAAAAATGAGAAAGACAAGATTAAGAAAAGTAGAGATAGAGCTACTAACAAACAAAAAAAGAGAAGAGAAAGAGAGACTAAAGAAATATAAAAATGAAAGACAGAAATGTAAGAAAGAAAAGAAGAAAAGGTAAAAAGAGACAAGATAATGAAAGAGAATCAAGAGAAAAGAAAAAAAGAGAAAAGTGAAAAATGAGAAAGACAAGATAAAGAAAAGTAGAGATAGAGCTACTAACAAACAAAAAAGAGAAGAGAAAGAGAGACTAAAGAAATATAAAAATGAAAGACAGAAATGTAAGAAAGAAAAGAAGAAAAGGTAAAAAGAGACAAGATAATGAAAGAGAATCAAGAGAAAAGAAAAAAAGAGAAAAGTGAAAAATGAGAAAGACAAGATTAAGAAAAGTAGAGATAGAGCTACTAACAAACAAAAAAAGAGAAGAGAAAGAGAGACTAAAGAAATATAAAAATGAAAGACAGAAATGTAAGAAAGAAAAGAAGAAAAGGTAAAAAGAGACAAGATAATGAAAGAGAATCAAGAGAAAAGAAAAAAAGAGAAAAGTGAAAAATGAGAAAGACAAGATAAAGGAAAGTAGAGATAGAGTTACTAACATACAAAAAAAGAGAAAAGAAAGAGAGACTAGAGAAATATAAAAATGAAAGACAGAAATGTAAGAAAGAAAAGAAGAAAAGGTAAAAAGAGACAAGATAATGAAAGAGAATCAAGAGAAAAGAAAAAAAGAGAAAAGTGAAAAATGAGAAAGACAAGATAAAGAAAAGTAGAGATAGAGCTACTAACAAACAAAAAAAGAGAAGAGAAAGAGAGACTAAAGAAATATAAAAATGAAAGACAGAAATGTAAGAAAGAAAAGAAGAAAAGGTAAAAAGAGACAAGATAATGAAAGAGAATCAAGAGAAAAGAAAAAAGAGAAAAGTGAAAAATGAGAAAGACAAGATAAAGGAAAGTAGAGATAGAGTTACTAACAAACAAAAAAAGAGAAAAGAAAGAGAGACTAGAGAAATATAAAAATGAAAGACAGAAATGTAAGAAAGAAAAGAAGAAAAGGTAAAAAGAGACAAGATAATGAAAGAGAATCAAGAGAAAAGAAAAAAAGAGAAAAGTGAAAAATGAGAAAGACAAGATAAAGGAAAGTAGAGATAGAGTTACTAACAAACAAAAAAAGAGAAAAGAAAGATAGACTAGAGAAATATAAAAATGAAAGACAGAAATGTAAGAAAGAAAAGAAGAAAAGGTAAAAAGAGACAAGATAATGAAAGAGAATCAAGAGAAAAGAAAAAAAGAGAAAAGTGAAAAATAAAGAGAGATAAGAGAAGCGAAAATCCCAGTAGCAAGTAAAAGAAAGAGTGAAATATATGAAAAAAAAAATGTAGAGATATATATTGTTGGGGCGCCTTCACCTATTACTCTAAATATTAACTCTTCCACAGACTATTTATAGTGGTAGTCATATTCCTACGGGGGAGGACTACAGTGTATTACAGGAGATCTAGTCCTGAGATTATCGCATTGCTAAGTCTCACGTCTCGTTATTATCTCGCATTCTCTCGTATTTAACTAACCGTATTGTTACGACGTTATACTAACCTTCTGTGTAGATATTTCTCTTGTAGAATATATTGCGTTTATACCGGATGACCTTGCGTTGTGTTATTATTTGGATCTAAACACAACATATATAAAAGATAAAGGAATGAGAATAACAAGCGAACAAATAATAGCAGTGAGGAATTCATTCGCCATCATCATATATCTCATGAATATTGAGATTTCTTTTAAAGGTATTTAATAATATTGATTAATCTTAAGAAAAGTCTTTTAATATCTATGTTTTCTACAACTTCCCACATACTTTCATCATAATATGAACTCTTTATCTATGACAATTTTTCTAGCTAGACTCCATCTGGCACGTTTACAGAATTACCATTCATTCTTGTATCAAATGCTGCTGATATATCTAGTCTGGTGTTATTTATTATACATCTCGAAATTCTTGAAAACAATCAGAGATGATTCTGTAATATTATCGTCCCTAACCTGGCATCTCAGTTTCCCAAAACCGGGCCATAGCTTCCCTGTGTAGGGTGCGTCAGCCATGCCTGGTACAAGGCTGCTTCCAAACAATACCCGCATTTTAAGATATCATGCTGATGAAAAAAATTAAGTGGAATTTTGAATGCTGAATATTAACATAAATATGTATGAAGAAAAATGTTCATAGAGAAAATGCATGAAGTTTTGTAGTGAAAATTGTTCAAAGAGAAATGTAACTATTTAAAATTTAGAATCTGGTCATGTGACCGGCTCCAGCGAGCATGTTCGCTTCTAGGTGTAAAAAAAAACATCATATATGAATTTTTTTTATTTCTAATCCAATCAGGATCCAGAATGTTGCTTTTCACACTGATTTGTGAAATTTCTTGGTCTAGCTTTTGTGGTGATACCGAGCAAAAGCGATGGACCGGATGTTTGCACTTTCGCGACCAAAAATCAAATGACCAAAAGTCGTCGTGCGCCGCCGGCTCCGCGCAGATGTTCCGGTTGAAAACTAAAAATTAATTAAATATTGAATTTCTACTTCGCGTGCGTACGCGAAATTTAATTAATCAGCCAATGGGAAACCCAGAATCAAATACAAGTGAGAAGTCCCAAATGAGCTGCTGTGATCCAAAAAGAAGATATAAAAAGCGGATACAGAAAGCATCGACAGGCAGACCGACTCGAGGAGAAGAGAGTAATTAGAATCTCCCTTGACCGAAGTCAAGTAGCTTACTACGATCGCCTCCCTTACCTCTCTCCTCTTTCCCTGTCTCAAAAACTACTTACTGAACTAAGGAGCGAATACATCAAAGACATTCCTTACTTTCATGCTTCCAAATTCCTAAGCATTAATACTCTTTCAAAATTTTATTGCCATGAACATTTTAACCTCCGTTGGACCTCTACTTCATGTATTGCTTCAATTGTAAAAACATTAATTGATATGGGCATAATGTTATTTTTCAACTCAATTTGCTTTTCTTGTTTTATAACCTTTCTTTATGACTTATAGTGGGCTATCTACAACAAGGCCAGATTCCGTTAACCTGCGACAGTATACATCTACTCTTCACTAGAACGGACACCCACTACTAACAGAAAAAGAATAGATAAGCAATCCACTATAGTTTTCCCAAATTATTTTTAATCGTTTGGATCCTATTTTGTGGGTGTGAAATTTTTCTTTGTGCGTTTTAGTTAGTTGATAGGTGATATAGGATGTGTATCCTACAACTGTACCTTTTCTATAAAACTGAATTGTTCTATTGAATTTCCCTTTTTTATACCGTGACCGCATGAATCTAAGCGTTGTACAAGTAGAAAATCCTTTATCTGAAATTCTTGGGACTAGACGTGCTTCGGTTTTCTGATTGTTTTCGGATTTTGAAGTACAAGCAGTATAATTTGTGTATAGTACCCTTCAAAGAAATCAGTTCGCGAATGATAACCAAACAGGAACACAATATTCTTTTACATCTTATAACACACCTTATACGGATATTATATCTGACTTTCGAATTACCGATAACAGATCCGTCAGTTAAGTGTCATACGTGATACACACTTTGGGTGATCATGTCTCGAAAGAGACATGACTGATTGAGCAGAAGATTATCCCGGAGTTGGTTGCCATTGCTTTCTGCGGTAAAAGGGATGCCAGCCAAGGCTATAGAACCCAATCTGTCCTATTATTTAATACATAACTTGAGGGAAGAGACGGATTAATACCTTTCCCAAGGGTATTTGTTCGTTACTGAATGCAAGGAATAAAACTGGAATTCGAACTCGTCTCGCCATTTGTCGTATATCCACTATACCACAACGCATATATTGACAGTTAATCTCTTCATTTTACTGTTGAAACAGCTAAGAGAAAACGTTTCTCGTGCTTATTGAATTAGCTTCCGGCTTTCTTCTAAAATACGATTTCCCAAAATTTAAAAGCATCATCAATCAACAGATTCTGATGTTCTGAATTCTGTTCTTTCACATGTTTTTTTTTTTTATCATTCATACAACGTAATATCTACACGGTTGGTTTTTGTGTTTTCCACTCTTTCGGTCTAGAAGAAATACTGCAAAACTGAGATTCCCTTTCCACGAAGATAATCATCGCCATAGCAGATATGAGATTGATCCTTTTTAGTAAATTAACTATTAAAGTTTGTTTGTGTTTTTGTTTCCCAATTATGTATGTACGGATCAGAGAAAATCATGAACATTTCTAGCTCATTATCTGTTACGATACCTAATGTTAAGCCTATGGCTTTAGCTTCAGTACAAATATAGAGCATTTGTCAGATAGAAATTTTTATATCAACATGAATATCCTATTTCCTCAAAAATGTCTTAACTAACGTTTTCGCATTTTTCTTCATACAAAATAAAACTTACTGAAATTACCTCCTTGCCTGGAGGAAACTGAATAAAGCAATATTGAAAACCACAGTTAAGACCTATGAGAGCAAAAGAAAAAACAACCTATTGAATTACCAAAGCTCATTTACCATTTATGACGTCACGAACTATTTGTATTTCTCCTGTATTCCTCTTTATACATATCGGTAAGAAAATGATAAATATATTTATCTGAAAATAATTTAATTTGATACGTTTTCAAGAAATATAATTATCCTTATGTCCTCGTTAAAAAATGGTCACGTATAATATAAATTTAATCATTTAAAATTAGATCGTTTGAACCTGTCATATTGAATCGTCAGCGTAGTCATTAAATTGTTGTAATTTCCTTTAGCAATGATAATACAATAAAATAATCTTTGAAGGTTGAAGAATTTAGTAACTACTATTATTACGACTAATACTACTACAACTAATAATAATAATACTAATACTAGCAATAAGAGAGTAATTTTATATTCTAAAACTCAATAGATTTATTGAAAAATTATTTTAAAGAGTGTCCTGAATGAACAGTAACTTATTAGAGGTTTCGGTAATGAAGAAATATTTCTTGAATAATACAACCGACAGTAATCTTTCAAAACGTTTACAGACCGTTTTATACTTTACTTTAAAGTAAAATCGACAAAATAAATTCCCCACATCGAAGGAACATGACTTTGCATAATAACAAGCTATTTCGAATGACGAAGATTTTTAAATTCATAATAAAATTTCCAGACGAAGGTACTGCATAAAATTTACATGATAGAATTAATAAATTTAAGTTAACAAAATAAAACAAAAACATTCAAAAGATCACGTATAATGAACGTTTTTTCCCGAAAAATAAATTTGGATTTTATTTACCATAAAATCACTTGTCTCCGACATTTACTAGCGATTGTGATAAATCTGCTTTTATCGCGTCTTTAAATGTTCACTTCCAAAATTTTCCACCCAATCTTTAAGCGTTCTGTAACAATGGGGACAGTATTTAAATAATTTTACAATTTTGTGGTTATATTCTCAAGTATCTGCAATCTAAGTTTTCCACATAAAAATTGACGTCAATGCACAAGCTCTTCACGCGTACATATTTAACTTTTGTGGCAAATGGTACGCAGTACCAACATCATCGTCCCAGCATTACGGCCATTATAACTATTGACCTTTTTCAATTTTTGTCAGCGTCATGAAAATGCAATTCATTTTTTTAATCGTTTCACCCTAAGTAAGGTGGTACCGCCACTGATGCGCAGGGGACTACATAAGAGCAAAAGTTTAGATAGGAGAGTAAAGAGAAAGATGAACCAGTTACAGGGGGCGTCAGAGAAAAAGCAAGAGAAGGATTGAAACGCAGGTGTGGAAACAGTTGTAAAGATAGAGACAAAGGAAAAGAACAAGATATGCGGGATGATGTAGAAAGGACTGGAGTCAAATGGATGAGAGATGGGTATTGACATTGCGTTTAACTTCCTGGAGGTTGTAGCCATCAGGAAAGCAAGTATATGGAAGGGAGATCCATAGGTGGAAAGTGCGAGAAACGAAGCTGTAGAATAGAATTATCAGCTTTATTTGGGTGATCATATTGTAAATGAGTGGAATCTTTGTCTGGTTGCACAAATAAATTCTTGTGGCGGGGGCACCAGTAACTAAAGTTTGTCGGAACAGAAGACATGAAAATATTTGTAGAATAGACAGAGGGAAGCCACATCCCGCCGGGTCTATCACATTACAGATTCTCCTTTGGTACATGTCGAGAACTATGAGGTGTCTGACCATACATGACAACAGTATTCTATGCACTGACAGATAGTTGATTTGTATATAAGCAAGATGAATTCAAGCGGAAAAAACTTCCTGGTCCGAAGGGGATACAGCTATTAACTCAATATAAAGATTCCATTTGAGGTCGGAAGATAGGGTAAGGACGAGGAGGCTCAGTATATTGCATTTCAGGGAGACTCGCTTGCTCCATGATTAGGCGAGGAAGGAGAGGTTGCCTGTGAAAATTGACAGATAGCAGTTTCGCTTTAGAAGCATTGAAATTTACAAGCCAGTTCTTACCCCAGTCCACCACTAATGTAGGTTCTTCTCAATATCAGCAGCGTGGTTATGTTTGTCGGTCTCGCCAGATTTCTTACTGATGCTGGAGTAAATTGTGGTGTCATCTGGGTAGATGCCTACTTGGGATTAGATGACGTCTGGGAGATCATTTATGAAGAACAGAAAAAGCGTCGGGGGCCTAGGATGGAGCCCTCATGGAGATAAAGTTCTCTTATTCCATTTATTTGCACAAGGGAAACAGAATCTTAGATAATTCAATGATGTTTAACAAAGGCTTTCAGTGAGTGACCATCCATCTTTGAATATTATGGACTGACGCTACTCAATCACAAAGACAAAAATGTAAAAAAACAACAGAAATTCAATCACTTGACGACTACCAACAACGACAACAACTACACTGGATATCACATGTAACTGAAAGAGAAAATAATAACCTAACAAAGATGTTCGCATTCTACACTACTTCAAATAAATTGTAAGGAAGTAAACCAACATCAATACTGAAAAGAGCGATAACAGATACTGGACTAAAGAAACCTATTTATCTAATTTTTATTTTCATTTTCAAGATGTTTATGTTCCACACTGATTGAAGCAAAGGTTTAAGAAAAAACCCTGATCAATATTGGAAAACGATTTAACTTCAAAAACCTATTTTACTGAAAAATTATTTAAGAGAAAGATTTTATAAATGTCAACAGGCAGCAATACTGGCAGCTTGGAGAATGAATGTCAAATGTTTCCTTGACAATATTAACTTTATCAACTAATTCTAACTTTTGGGAGGGAGATATACAAATTTTACTGCCTGATGAAAGAATCGAAGCCATGAACTTAACTTCCAACCCAACTGAACAACAGTAATTTACGGAAAGCGTGGGCCACTTTGCGAAAAATCAACTGGTGAAGATTTTGAACCGGAAACATTTACTTGGAAAAGGTATTTGTCAGTGAGGTTATTGATGGTCATTGAAGGGTATAAGTTTGTGTTGCATCCACAAGTCTGTATTTAATGAATTAAGATTTTACTTTAAAGAAAAACTCTAATAAATTAATTTATTCTCCATCTTTTAAGTACCTTGGCACATATCTAAACCTTCAATTCCAAAATTAGGTCACCCAATTTTTGAATTCTATTTCATTCTAATTCATTGTTTTTTTCCACGGCTTTCTATACTTCTGTTATGTACCGTAACCTTTCAGAACCTGGGCAATGATCGCTCCCCACAAATTCCAATGCTTTATAGCTCTAAGCAATATTTGTATTCTGACTCTACTTCCCAATTATTTGCTCTGTCATCTACTTATTCATTAAGTATTCTATACGTTGTTTCTTTAGGGACTTTATTGTTTTCATTATTTCTTGCGTGAATTAAATTTTCTTAGACGTCTTCCTTTTTTCTGCATCCCAGATATTGAATAAGATTTCTTTTCGTTTTTCTCCCAACACAACTCGAGAGAATCACATCGACTACTTTTCAATTGTAAGGTAATAGTGATGCATTCAACACCATATAAATTATTGGACATTACATAAGAATTATACGCCCTTTCCTGCGTTTCGAATAAATCTTTTCTTTTTTCTTTAATGTATGTTTTAAACGAGCTGTACCCGGCCACGCGTTGCTGTAGCTCAGTTTGGTTAAATGGTAAAAGAAAGAAGAAACTTATTTCCTAAACTAACGAAATAAATGCGATATCGATAATAATTCGTTGAAAACAAAATGAATAAAAGTCTTTTTAAAAAAAATAAGGGAAGGGATTTCTGTTGTTTACACCCGCAAACATAGAAATAATAATAACAAAATTCTTCGTTTTCCTTAAATGTGCAGTTTTCCTATGTTTTCTATGAAATAACAAAGTTGTTTGTAAACGCGTCCGTATTGAAAATGAATGTTTTTTGATTCGGCTCTCATCGATTTGCAAAATATGTATTTTTTAATATTGTAATATTTTTTAATATAAGGTATACAAAACCAGGCCTGTATTCGATTAAAATGCTATTGTAAAATTTCAAAACAATTGGAGCAGCCGTTTTCTAGATTAGCGGTTAGTAACAAACGGACAAGTACATTTTTATTTATATAGATTTCTAAATGGTACATCACTTCCCTTATATTTAAGTTTCTCTACCTGCTTGATTCTGCTGCCTCTAAGTGGTAGATCGCCCCTCTTTCCAGTGACATTATCTGTTGTCTTCTTACAAGTGATAACTATCACGACTCGTTTTTCTTTTCTATCTTTTCTACAGATTACAATTTTTTATTATTCTTCCGTATCATACTGTAATCGGTTTTTACCCCACACACCCACTGGAACGAGATGTAACACAAGATCAGTTATTAATGTGGGAACCCAGACCGTGTAGGCCCAGATCACTGGTCAAAATTAGTCTTCGCCGGTTATTGCTTGTCAAAGCTGGTCATTGGTTAAATCCGGCCGGCGAGAATCTGAGAATGGATACTAAACTTTGACCCCAGCCTCATATTATGCTGTAACCTGTGAACATTTATAAATTTTTGCATTTTTGCGTTTTTATGTTTTAAAGAAAATCCAAGTACAACAAGTTTTTTTCAACGCGGTTTTTATTTATAATAGAAATCCCGAATAATTTTAATACATTTTCGTTCGTTTAAACAATTTGATATTAAGATTTTGAGAAACGTCATTTCCATACAACCTCACATGTTTGTTTGAATTTGGTCGCTGAAAAGTTTTAGTTTCTGTTATGGGCACGGTGTGCAGTCGGTCTAATGGAAACGGCTCGTAATAAGAAATTGAGAAACCGTGAGTGAAGTACGTTATATTCCTTTACGAGCAAATTCTATTTGTAAAGGTATGTATCCATCTATTCTCACACAAGCTATGACAGAAATGGCATGGTAGACTGAGCCTTATATCCCTGGGTGACTACTGTCCTAATAGAATGAAAAACTCTGAAGTGAAAGAGAATCGGACCATATTAGTCTACCTTGATACATTTCTGCTACTACTGTTTTAGTACTTGTAATGCCCGTGTGACTCTGATTAATAAATGGACATCTGATCGTGCATTAGAAGGGAAATAAATTTATTTTTGACAATTTTTTTATTAAAAATAATTTGTAATTAAAACTTATATTAATTAAAAATATGAATGTAAAGAAATTTTAGTGCTTAAAGTATGTCACTCTTATAATTTGAACAAAATCCCAGATTCAAATCCTAAACATGGTTGAGGATAATGAGAAAAGAAATGGACAGAAAACTGTAACAGTATTTACATTAGTAGTACAAATGACAGCAGATATAAGGACAATAGTCTGAATAATATAAATACTGTAAATTCTACCTCATCTCAGAGATATAGACAAATAGAATGATCTATAATTAAACGTCGTACAAATGGCAACAAAGATGAGGACAATAGTCCGAATAATGTAAATACTGTAAATACTAGCTCATCTTAGAGATATAGACAAATAGAATGATCTATAATTAAACGTCGTACAAATGGCAACAAAGATATGGACAATAGTCCGAATAATGTAAATACTGTAAATACTACCTCATCTCAGAAATATAGACAAATAGAATGATCTATAATTAAACGTCGTACAAATGGCAACAAAGATGAGGACAATAGTCCGAATAATGTAAATACTGTAAATACTACCTCATCTCAGAGATATAGACAAATAGAATGATCTATAATTAAACGCCGTACAAATGGCAACAAAGATGAGGACAATAGTCCGAATAATGTAAATACTGTAAATACTACCTCATCTCAGAGATATAGACAAATAGAATGATCTATAATTAAACGCCGTACAAATGGCAACAAAGATATGGACAATAGTCCGCATAATGTAAATACTGTAAATACTACCCCATCTCAGAAATATAGACAAATAGAATGATCTATTATTAAACGCCGTACAAATGGCAACAAAGATGAGGACAATAGTCCAAACAATGTAAATACTCTAAATACTACCTCATCTGAGAAATATAGACAAATAGAATGATCTATTATTAAACGTCGTACAAATGGCAACAAAGAGGAGGACAATAGTCCGAATAATGTAAATACTGTAAATACTACCTCATCTCAGAAATATAGACAACTAGAATGATCTATTATTAAACGTCGTACAAATGACAACAAAGATGCGGACAATAGTCCGATAATGTAAATACTGTAAATAATATCTCATCTCAGAAATATAGACAAATAGAATGATCTATATTTAAACGTCGTACAAATGGCAACAAAGATGAGGACAATAGTCCGAATAGTGTAAATACTGTAAATACTACCTCATCTCAGAAATATAGACAAATAGAATGATCTATATTTAAACGTCGTACAAATGGCAACAAAGATGAGGACAATAGTCCGAATAATGTAAATACTGTAAATACTACCTCATCTTAGAGATATAGACAAATAGAATGATCTATAATTAAACGTCGTACAAATGGCAACAAAGATATGGACAATAGTCCGAATAATGTAAATACTGTAAATACTACCTCATCTCAGAAATATAGACAAATAGAATGATCTATTATTAAACGCCGTACAAATATAGATAGAAAAATGTAAATATCCTAATCAGAGAAATTAATTTGCAGCGATTGGTTACATAAGCCAATATATTGTGGGAAATATATCATGAGAAAATAATTAAAAATTTATTTTGATTACTTTATATTATCTGATATTTAAACTAATTTTGAAAGGATGCCTCTCTCTCAACATCGCCCACCCATAATAATAAAAAGAGTTAAATCTAGGGAGTTAGATTGACAGATATTAGGTATGATGGGGTCGTAGAAATTGTCTGACAGCCATCATTGGACATGGTTGTGTTTTCCTGCTTGCTTGGCATGGTGTAAAGTACATTTGTAAGCCTCACTGATTCGTATGAGATCATCACCAACAAATTCGGAGTTTGATTATTTTTTATCAGAAGGATCCTATTGAGATTGTCGAGCATCCGTACCTTCGAAATCATCATTAGACTCATCCAACTTTTTGCGAATTTTCTTCACTGTCTTCAAATTGACACCCAAACTCACTGAAATGTTTCTATTGAAGCTTTTGTTTTGAATGCTAAGCGTTACAGTACCCAGTTTTTAAATTGTCATGTTGCTTTTGTTACGTATACATTGCCCAACTGGCCCTATTATAATCGGTTCCTGGGCATGACGGGATACTACATCCGGTAGCAAGGCTTCTGATTGGAAGGTTTTGAGAAGCATGGAACCAATTTCTATTGTTCCAAGGTTCACCCTGTTACGGAGTGGTAGCACTTGCTAGAGCCCCAGCTATGGGTAAATAGTTAACCCCTAAGTTGGGGTCAAAACACTATGAACGTATAAATATATACTTTCATAGAAATATAGACATAAAAATACTTTTATAGAAAAATATACATTTTTGACGGAAAAAAATTATTCTCAGCAAAACATTTTTGAATACAGACCTGGAAGACATTTTCAGTTCTCTAAAATAAAACAGTATAAAAACAAAAAATGTTCATTAAAATCTGACTAAATCGAATTTCTCACTATAACCGAACATTAAAAAATACCTAACAACCCCCTTTTTTTCGCATTAAATAACCCACAGAGGTGTTGATATGCCGTTAAACAAAACTCAAACAGAAACTCAATCTACTATACTCTGCAATAGAAAAATCAAAAACGAATTATTCACATGGGCGAAATTAAAAATAAAAAAGGTCAATAATTTACCCATCGCAGCTATATATATATATATATATATATATATATATATATATATATATGTATCTTAACAAAGTTAACAATAGCTCTAACAATACGGATAATATTAATAATAATAGCGTACATCAAAATAAACTTTCAAAATCATAATACGTAGAAATGTTAAACCAATAAATAATAGTAATCAAATTAAGCTCATAATACATGATAAAAAATTAAAACAATTGATCTCATAGTTTCTAATAACCCTACAACCTCACAACTAAACCATCTACAGAAAACCAATGAAGTGTATCAATTTACATGTCTGTTCAGAGATTGTATCTCTGGTACTTATAATAAACCCACTACATATATTGGTTTTACTACAACCACGCTCATCCGTAGACTTAACTGTCACCTTTCTGATCAGAAGTCTATTAAACCACATTTCTTAAAAGAAAACATAGTCATGTAAGCATTTTCAGACATTTTTTAGTAAACAATACAATAATACTCACTCATACACACAGTAAAATGAACATTCAGATATTGGAGGCCATCTACATTAAATCCAAACAACCAACACTTAATAAAATCAAGTTTAAATCTGATCATAGCACATTACATTGCATTTAAATATATGGTTCTGTTAACATTTCGAGCTCTCACGGTCTGTGATGTCATAGGACCGCATTACAAATAAACAAACTGCGTGTTCTAGTTTTGGTAACTTATTGTTGCTTAGTAAAGTTTTATGTCAACACAAGATAAAATCGTCTTTGATGGAGAATGTTTTTATGCCAACGTCCTTGTAACCTCTCTGAAGATGGCTCATGTGAGCCGAAAGCTTAGAACCAACTTAAAAATGTTGGAGAGATTTTATCTTTATTTTCCCCTGAAATTAGAGCCAAAATATGACGTTTAGAACGGATCATGATTAAGCATATTAGACATTCATGGTCTTTTATATTTAACAATATATGTTTCGAAAAAATATATATATTGTAACAAAGTGTGCAGTGATGCTATGAATTTTATAACCATTGTAACAACCATTACAATATATGTATATATATATATATATATATATATATATATATATATATAGCGTGGCGAGATTTCATTCAAATACTGTCATAATATATTGGGTTACAAGTAGAGTCATTTCTTATCAAGTCCTTCCAGGAATGAATCGGTTTTATTGAACAAGTACTGCTTTCTCTCAAATAAAGTTAAAATCATTATTTTTGAGTTCATTAAACGAAAAAGAGTATGATTTTCATAATGAATGATACTAAACTGTTTTGTTTTGTTTTGCCAGCCAGGCAACAATTCTTACGTTTGGCTGAATAGCTTTCACCTATTTCCCATATTAACTGAGTTTTATATTTTCTGATTAAATGTTAATCCAGTTCTTACATGGCATTTTTCATGAAAAAAAATAGGCAAGGCAGTGTACTACATGTTTGAAGATGTATTCATGAAAACTACAGAAAGATGGCCCCCACCAAAAGAAAAAAGTTAAGAAAAAAGGATAAATTCGAAAAAAAAGAAAATAGAACTGATGTATATGTTAAATAAAACGAAGAAAAAATTGACAGTATACGGCGATATATATTTCGACAAAATTATTCGTATAACTTTGTAAATTTACTCTTATCAAATTTAATGTAAATATATGTGGTCTCTCTCCCTCCCTCTCTCTCTCTCTCTCTCTCTCTCTTTCTATATATATATATATTGTTATTATTGCGCAATAACAAGTGCATCATATGAATTTATAAATATTTGATAATTACTTATACTGCAGTTTCATCAATGAAAGAATGAAGAAAATTTAGGGTGATTCTGTACGAGTTCATCTTTACTTCTTCGCTTGGTAAAATTTTGCAAAGTAGTAGTAACAAAAGAACTATTCTATTTTCATTTAGAATTATCGACTTGCCAATCAATCCTAAAAAGTAGTACGAAATATATCATTTCTTTTTAAATACTGGGGTGGCCTAATAGTTATATAGTGTATGATAGTGTATATATATATAGTATATCGAGGCTTATATTAATATATACATATGTAAATATGTATATAATTACAATGCATCACCTCAGTAAAAGAAAGGCCATCTTTCTGTCGTTTTCATGACTCCATCTTCCAACATGTAGTACACTGCCTTGCCTATTTTTTTCATGAAAAATGCCATGTAAGAACTGGATTAACATTTAATCAGAAAATATAAAGCTCAGTTAATATGGGAAATATTAATATATATTTAAATGTTAATATATATTAATAATATTAATATATATACATATATTAATATTATATTAATATATGTAATTACATACATATATATTAACGTATGCTGTTAAATATAAACATATTTAACAGCATATGTTTAGAAAAAAATATATATATATGTGTGTGTGTGTGTGTGTGTGTGTGTGTGTGTGTGTGTGTGTGTGTGTGTGTGTGTGTGTGCTTGATCTATAATACTTGATTTTATTGCTTCGACCCTGACAAAATTTTGCAAATCCCTATTTTTCGGGGAATAGGTTTACCTTTCGATGTTAGCACATACTTTAACAGAAATCTTGGTGACGACATTGTAAAGGATAATTTCACTCTGAAATGTTTATTTTTCAATTCCCTAATCGCCAAGTATTCTTCATATCTTCATAATCTTGCTATTTCACACCCTTTTTATTTAAGTTTATGTCACACACAGTATTCTGTAACCCGCTGTCTTGACTGGCTCTTTAGCCTTTTACTTGAAAAACATTAGTATAAAAAGAAATATGTATCTATAATTTCTGAGGTTATGCATTGTAATTATTTAGACTATTTATGTTGTTCATCTTCGTTTCAATGTTTACGACGTTTCCGTCTTTCTATTCTCTGGTATTCTTCATATAATTGGAATGATAGGAAGAGCCGACATCGAAGGATCAAAAAGCGACGTCGCTACGAACGCTTGGCCGCCACAAACCAGTTATCCCTGTGGTAATTTTCTAACACCTCTCGGCGGAACGGATCTTTCCGCTCGGAAAGGATCGATGGGCCATGCTTTCGCGGTCCGTATTCGTACTGAAAATCGAGATCGAGCGAGCTTTTGCCCTTTTGCTCTACGCGAGGTTTCCGTCCTCGCTCAGCTCGCCTTGGGACACCTGCGTTACCGTTTGACAGACGTACCGCCCCAGTCAAACTCCCCGCCCGGCGCACGGTCCCCGGCTAAGGGTCGACCGCGGGCCCCAACCGTCGGGGGCCCGCGCCCTTGGCGCTAGCAAGAGGGCCGCCGAGCGACCCGTCCCCTTTTTCACCGGGTGAGCGAGGAAACGACGAAAGTTGCGGTATTTCGGGTTCGACGACACCGGACGAAGCCGCTCACGACGAAGGCCAGAAAACCGGATATCTTCGAATTGAATTCTTTCTTTTGTCCACCGGGGTAAATCATTCTTCTTTAATGTGCCATGCTTCTTCCGGATATCCCAGTATCAGATATATCTATTTAACTGAACTCTCCATGTTTTTGTTCCACTGTGCTGTAGGCATGTTTGGAACTCATAACATTTTGCATCAAGAGACTAGAATTAAATTTTATCCGCTGGATCATATATTCTGGAAGACATCAGTGCATTGCTTTGGGGAATTATACACTTAATGTTGTAAATAACCAAATTTTTTACCAGATCTCATATTATAATTTCGTTATTATTGTTGTTTGTCTCTAGTATTACTGGTTGAGTTATTGTATTCATTTCTATCCTTGGTCGTTTTAGGAGATTTTTGTGGTCTAGTATATGCGTTAATCCGTTTTGTTTTAAAATGTCGTGAATCCGACAAAGAAGATGAGGACATCAGCCCGAACAATGTAAATTGTGTAAAGAAAAAAAATGATTATTTTAGAATAGATGGTAATTTTTGTCTTATAAATGCGAGAGAGAAAAATTTAAAAATAATAACTATCAGGAATTAATATTACTACTAAGTAATTTTTTCCAAGGCAAGAATAAAATTATTCTGTTTATATATTTTCAAAATAGAACTATATTCTGAAATTCTTAAGCGAATTTAAAAATACCTTTTGTTTTAAGGATGGAATAACGTACTTACAAGTTAAAATCTAGATTTGTTTTGATCCCGTATGAACTGTGGATTATATTTAAGTTATCTATGAACGAAGTGTGACTGCACTTCAGATTAAAAAATGCGTCATCTTCTTGAGCAAATTACCTTGAGATAATCCTAAATGCCTTTATTTATGCCTCTTTAGCCATGGGTTAAATAGTTGTTAAGGCTCAGTTATTGTGCACAGGTTGACAGTCATTCTAGTAGAACAACAACTAAGAATTAAATAAAATCTTCAGTAAAATGCACAAGAACAAAGAAAATAATGAAGGTTAATAGATGTTTTAAAAATAGAAGTTGCGGTGAGCCATGATCGGCAATATCCTGTGATATGAAATCAAAGACAAAATTTCGAGATACTCCTGTTCTTTCTTTAAGCATACGCAGACTTGTCATGACCAAAAATATAAAATTCTTTGATTAAGATTCCATGTCTAATCTATATGCAAAATCTAAGAAAAATTATTGCACAAGGGAGAATGGTAATGACAGGGTTAACCGTTATCTTATAAGAAAACATTAGGTTTTTATTGACCGAGTAGCTATTGTTACAGTCTTTTGAATTTTATAAAAAGATTCTATTAACACAATTTTCAAGAAAATATATTTCACAGTTCAAATAACTATTTTCGCTCTTTTCATTATTATTAATTCCTTCCTAACATTTTGTTTGAAGTATTGTTGAACTCGGATGTGAGTTTTGGTGCAATGAATATCGACACGGAACGATAAATCGGTAAGCCGAGTTCGAATTCCACTTGAATTCCTTGCATTCATTTACCCACATATAATCTTGGGAAAGGTATTAATTTGTCTCTTCCCTCCAGTTATGTGTTAAATAAAAGGACAGATGATGTTCTCTAGCCTTAGCTGGCAACCAGTCTACAGCAGAAAGCAAGAGATACCTACTGCAAGATAATCTTCTGCCCAGTCAGTCATGTCTCTTTTGAGACCAAAAGTGTGTATCACGCAATGCGCTTAACTGACTGACTGTTGAAATCAACATTTTGATAATTATTATTTTCTATTTTAATTACACGTACTAGTTCTTAGTTTTTACTGTTGTTAAAAGTACTTAAGTGATGTGGTTCTGCTAATTAATGCAATTCATTGTGATTGTGTAGCGCCATTTAACGAGGTTCAAACAAAAGATTGTCCTTTTTAAAACATGAAGGCTTCATTTACTTCGCGCAATGTTTAGCCATTGGTCTTAAAAAGGGATTATATACGCTCACAATTTAGATATTACTAAACGAGTTGAACGCCATACACTATTATAACCATTTCACAATACCTCGTATTCCCTTATAAAGAGAAATTCTAAAGAGTGTATATTGCTTTGGTGGGGGTCTAATATTTATGTTCACAGCATCAGATATTTGCGAATTGCTTGAGTGTATAATTTATGAATCCCCCCGCCAAATTAATCATTTATTCTTATTCATATTGTCTTGGACTTTTATGAATGAATTTAATTTACTTTTACAATTATAATCATCTTGAGACTAAGAGCCCCCTAAGGTAGAGAGTTAGAGAGTAATAGGTACCACCAAAAGCAAGTTGAAAATGCCACCAAAGTGTTAGATTTCACCGGAAGTGAAAGAAAAGGAAAAAAAATTTTAAAGGAAGTGGTAACACAATACTAACCAAAGAAAAATCACAATTTCTACTCGATAGAATGTAAACATATAGTTTAAAGTCTAAGGCCGGTACGTTTTAGAATTCGCAACTAACGGTTATAAAATGATGTCTCAACTAACTCCAACGGTTCTCTGAAGAACATTCCACCAGAACTCTTACACTGAGTATTTACCCAAAGTCTCTCCAAGTTAGATTTAACGTAAGAACACCGAGCGAGAACACCCAGAACAAGGATCAAAATTTACCCAGCCTTCATAGCTACGGGATCGGGAGTTTGCAATATCTATTTTTTTCATCCGAGTCACGGCCCGTCGACATGAAAGATTCATACTCTGCATGAAGCTAGAGAACGTGACAGTTGCGATCTCTCTCGGAACTTTCGATATTTACCCTAGCAAATTTTTACTCAAGCAGTATGTAACACAAGGCCAGGCGAGTGCAGTAGGTCAACGATTCCCCAGATCCTGCATGTTCTATTTTATTCAGCCGAACTTCTGCCCTTAGACTTAGCCCCGACTTAGTCTCTCTCTGCAAGAAAACAGAAGACTTGACAAGCGCGAGTTTTCACCTGCACTTTCCATAAAAGACTGAATCTGTCACACGGTCGGATATTGAACTGGGGCATAACCTCCGGTCAAAAATACCTCATTAAACCCCGCATAAGAAAGATCGGGTCTACTTTCCTGCAGACGAGATTCTTCACTTCATAGTCTGATCTACGTAACTCTAAGCCCTAAGGAAGAGAGTCTAGAGAGGCGGGATGTGGCTAAGGCCGAATTTTACTTCAGACCTATGAGTGCGTACGATTGGGCAAAAACTTTTCCCCAAACATTGCATATAGAATCAAGTCCTTATCTACTTTTCTTCAGACAAAACTCAGACGTGTTTCAGTTCATAGATCGAGTTTCAACGTGTCGCACTCTGTCCGAAGAAAAAGTGCTTGTTTAATTTTCTTACCGGATTCTGTCCTAGGGTCCTGACCGAATCACCGTCTGCCCGAAGAGAAAGAGCATGACAAATACAAGTTACCACTGAATTCTGAATGTGACACAAGTTTGGAGTTAACTTGGAGAACCCAAGCCAGTGCACTCGGGCAAATGAACAAAATTTCCACAAACGAGACTCTGCCTTTCAGCATAGGCTTCTCTGGGTTTCTTTTCGCCGGGAACAGAGAGTCTGACTTCGAATGGAAACCTGTCGCTGAATGCTCTTTGATATTTTTTTAGTTACGCCGTCTTACTTAGCTCAACCGTGTTGCCTTAAGTGTCATATTTACTCCACAACAGTACGTTAGAATCATAGTTTTTAATTTGTCTTGAGAAGGAACAGATAAAGCAACCATAAATAAACAGCAAATAATAAACATTTACAGCTGTTCAACATATCCTGGAGTAACGTTCAAAAGACTATCTACAACTATTGGGGAAAATGTAAAAAAATAGTATCTAAACTTATTTATGAATGGGACTTTGTGTGTGTGTGTGTGTGTGTGTGTGTGTGTGTGTGTGTGTGTGTGTGTGTGTGTCTGTCTGTCCCTTAGCTATAGACTCCGAAACGCCGAAACCGATTTTCTTGGAAATTTGCACAATTGTACTATAAGCGTCTGCGAGTGTTCTTAGCTTGGTTTTGTGTCGAGTTACCCCCAATAAATATCGAAAATCGGTAATCAAAAAATCGGATTATAGAAGGAGTGGTCCGATTTTAATCAAATTTGAGATACTCATAGACAAAGACATAAGAAACGATATTCAGAAGTTTCAAGGTTGCAGTTCTTACAATAGTGCAGAAAATCGATAATATAAAAGACAAGATATCTGTGTGTGTCTGTTTACCTGTCTGTATGTCCTTTATACAAATCCACAATTTTTATCCGATTCTCACCAATCTTCACACAAATATTCTTTAGGCTGAGTCTGAGATCCTGGACCTTGGATTAGTTTTAAAGCTTTCATTACACCCGAGCAACGCCGGGTTATACTGCTAGTTGAAAAATAAAGAACAAATAAAACGTATTTGTGAGTTGATATACGATAAAACAAATTCTTATTAGATATTTCACTATATTTTCAAATGAAGCAGCTAATATTTCAAAATATAGCCAGAAGAAAGGCAATTTCTGTTAAATTAAACTTTTATTAAGAAAAAACAAGCGTTGAGCAACTTCAATTGTCTGTTTTTATGAAGAATGGATGTGTTTGTCCTATGTGATTCTTTTTATATATCTCTGTCTCTTCAGTAAGTGGACGATCATTGCTTTTCACATTTGTTATCCATTTTAATGTTAGTTTTTACAATCCGTTACACAAACCCTTCGCACACGGATGTTCTGTAGGTTGCCCACAGAATTCTATTTTCAATTTAACTTTAAATATGTCCTGAGAGTGTCTTTTTTCTAATCCTTTCTTTATAATTATGTGACTTATAAATATTGTTTACGGCTCGTATCGCCAAAGTTAAAACAGTAACTAGATTGGTAACCGTTTGAGAATACAAGATAATGTATGCTTGGATATATGGTTGGGGTTATGGATAGTGAGACGTCATTGTTGATTGAAGATCCGAGTTTCAACTGACTTTTGGTTTGGTCTATTCAGTAACGAACAAATACCTTTGGTCAAGGTATATATCTCTCGTTTCTTCCCTATGTTATGTGTTAGTCATTAAAACACGTAAACCATTTTTAACTGGAAAAAAAAAAAGAGATCAATCAATCATCTTTCCCAATTCTAATGAAAAAATAACTGAGTTTTGTTTCCATTTTCATCAAAACAACCTAGTAGGTTAAGTCCTCCGTGCATGGAATTCTTAGCATCCTTCTGTAAAACCATATTCCAACTGGCCTTTATCTTCTCAACATCTGTGTGCAGAAATGTGCCGCATTGATTGCCCTATTGCAAAACAAATATTATGTAACCGTTTGTCACTCTTTCCTTTGTTTAAAAAAAGTTTAATATTTTTAATACTTGCCTTGTCTTTAGAACGCATTATTTGCTATTCTAATGCGCTTTCGAAATTCGGATTCACGCCTTCTATCTATTGTTAAAATTCTTCCCAGATATTTAAAATTATATACTTGTTTTATTTTACCATCATCAATTCTCAGCTTAATATGTTTTTTTTTGTTTTTTTTTGTTTTTTTTTGGCGATATATACTGTGTTCATACAATTTTTCTGGTACCATTAACAACTCACTTTCAAATTACATTACTTTTTGTATTCCATCTCATTACAAAAATGAAAAGAAAAATCAATTTATACCTTTATAAGTGTTCTTTATTTGGCTTCCGTATAAGAAATCGGTTTAACAAATAAGACAAAAAGAATTCAGTCCCAGAGTTTTAATACATGTGCTACGCAGATAAGTAAAATAATTGACTCATAAATTGTACGCCTTCTTTCAAATTAAACCAGACTTACGTACAAAAATGCTTTGTAAATGAATACTGTTGTATATTACATTATTGTTTGTCCATATTTAAATGTTAGGCAGCACAATGTCTGTATTAGAGTCGCTAGAATATATGTTCTGGCGAGAAACAAGCAATGTAGATGGCGGCGTAATGGGGAAAAAGTAAGCGACGTCGCAGTGTGGCAAAACGATATGATAATTTCGTTTTCTCCATGCTGAGAACATGACTATGCCCATTCACTGTCTTTATTCGGGTGAAAGTCGTGATTTTGCGGATGATCGATAGGCCAGAACAAATTTTCAGGACTCACCGGGGAAAGGCAATTTGCCAACTCGTATAATCTGCACTCAAAAATCCCTAGGCGGCAACTATATTTATTTTTGCAATATTTCGCGGGAGCTTGGCAAAATTGCCAAAATACGATTACGCTTCTTCGCAGCTGTCATTCTGTCTTACTCTGAACGGTTTGATGAGGAAGTACTTTCCATAATTCCGCATTAATATATATGCAAAAGATTGGGCGGATTCTGTTGAGCAAGGCAAATGAAACTTGAAAAGAAAACAAATCAAACAATAGAAATTCACGTGCGATCCTCATTGCGAACCATTCTTATTGAAGCTGTGAGCACAATGCAGTCTGTGCCAATATTTCTAATCACATAAATACAAATGAATATATATATATATATATATATATATATATATATATATATATATATATATTACGGAAAATTCCCAAGAAGAAAGAAATGAATTAACAGCCGACATATTTATTTTATTTGCTTGCACATTATTTTAAATAGATATTCGTATTTGAGTAGATATTCTTTTTTTAATTAAACAGTGTATTTATATATACATATATAACTTTACCGGCCTGAATATTTTGTGGAAAATAATTTTCCTGAAAAATATTTTTTCCTGAAAAATATTCATATCCTGTTTAATCGAAAATAATCTTCAAACAAAATATGAATATATATTAATGATCCACATACAATCATGTCTCTTGCTAACACAGCTTATGCATTCACTTGCTACCAGCCGGGATCGAAACTCGACCGTTACTACCTAAGCCATGGGCCCATGGAACAAAGGCAGGGCATTTTCGAGTGTTATATATATATGCAGTGCATGCACACGCCAATCACCGAGAGAACTCAATTTATTATAGAAGTGTAGCGCATATATATATATATGTGTGTATATATATATATATATATATATATATATATATATATATATATATATATGTATTACTGCCTGTGTATACATTGCTTATACACAACACGCTAAAATTTCCTATCCCAGGTTTCATGCGCCTACGGCTTAGGGGGTTAGGAAATGCGACTGACACCAAAGCGGTTGAGTTTTGATCCCAGCCGGAGCCAATGGGATGTCTAACCACACTGATGAGCTATGATACAGGCTTTTATGTGGAATACATATATATATATATATATATATATATATATTCCACATATATATATATATATGTATGGAAAGCATATATATATATATATATATATATATATAGTGAATTCTTTTACTATGAAAAATAAATGGAGGTCAGCAATGGATGGTGCCCTTGGTTTTACACTTGTGTATGCTTGCTGTAAATAATTGTGAAGAAAATCAGGTAAGGGAACGCATTTCATTTTTTTTTTTTTTGAGTGCGATATTAGTCCATTCTTGCTGCGAGTTACAAAGCCACACTGACAGATGATCTTTGTTGAAACAATGTATTGATGGTACCTCTGCTTCAGTGCTTGATCAAACTCATCACAGTGTTGAGCACCTCTTTTAGAAGTTTTTTCTCATAACATGACCAGCACAAATTGTATCTTTGATAGAATGCTGGCGATGTTGTAATATTTACTCAGTATTGCACTATTCTTGATTCTTTTATCCCATTTTATACCGCATATGGCACGAAGAACTCGCATGTGAAAGGCGTCAAGTTGATTTAAGGGTTTGTGGTATAGGGTCCAGATCTCAGCACTATATAGAACGGCTGAAAAAACAACTGATTTGTATATGTCGAATTTTACCTTCAGAGACACGTTTTGGTGTTCCATATCCCATGTTTACTGAATGCTGTGCTGGCTTTGGCTGTTCTGGATTGGATCTCTCTGTCTATTTTTCTATTAGAAGAAACTGTTTTTACATGATATGTGAATGTCTCAACATTTTTTATTCCTGTACCACCAATAAAGGCCGAATGATTTGTGAGAGTTGAATTGCCTGATATTGGTTGAAAAATTAGCTTAGTCTTCTTTATGTTAATCTTCTTCTTCTATGTGCACTGTTTCTTCAGGACGTAGGCGATCAATGTTCTCCACATCTCCCTATCCCTTGTGGCTCTTAGTATGTTTGCTCCTGTTACATCTCACATCCTACGTTCCGTCATCCATCTGATCAGACCCTGCAAATATGTTATCAGCTGCCTTCCTCTGTCTTTGTTCTCCTTCTATCTGGCCAGTCATTATAGGATTCTCCAAGCTCTCCTTCCTTATTGCATGTCCCAGGAACTTCAGTTGCCTCTTCCTGATGCTTAGTATTAATTTCCTTTTTGTTGGCATTCTTTCCAACACCTCATCGTTGCTTGCATGCTGAGTCCACGATATCCGCAGCATTCTTCTGTAGAACCACATTTCCGCTGCTTCAAGTTTTGTCCTCATTTTCGTTGATAGTATTCAGCATTCACTGCTGTATCGAAGAACTGATAACACATTTTCCTGTGTATTATTACTTAATAGTGGGTTTAAATTTTTTCACTGTTTCAGAGAACTTATCAGGCATATTTCGCATGTCTTATAGACTATGTTCTAATAAAGTAACATCATTTGCAAAGAGAAAATTGCGTACCAGCTTCAAACCAAGTTTCGATTTTCCTTAAAATATTGCTAATTGTTTAGACCTCCACCTGTTCTGAATTCAAAATTAACTTCTTTGCCTAAGTCAGATAATTCTTTTTCGTGTATAGCAGAAAAAGAAAGTGCATAGAGAAGAGAAGCAAAGACGCAGTGTTTTTTCGAGAAGAGTTTAGCTTTCCTGTGACTCCTCTACAAATACTTTCACGGCCTCTGCTCCGATGAGCTTAGCCCACTCGTGATTCCTATATCTGAATTTACTCGAGCCGCAAGATTAACAAATTTTACTGTGAAACAAATAAGATGTAAACGTAGATTCTAATCCAGCAGTTCCATTTCTCGCATTTCTAGCCTGTGGAATTCCTTTTCATTTACTTGCTTCCCCGTCAGCTAAAATCTCTAAAAATGTAAAGTCAATAGTCATCTCCTATCTTACTAACTTGCAACATCTCTCTTATCTCATTTCTGCAGCATTCTCACCCCTCTCTTACCTGCTTCTTGACACCGTCTTTATTCTGTCACTGCTTGTCATAACTTTCCTCCTATGTAATCCTCTGCTTAATAGTAGCCTTGCTTAGAGTGATACGATTAAATATTAATCAACTAATTTTGACATAACATTCCAAAGAGCAGTTCGATATACAGTATCGAAAACGTTTGGGAAGTTTACAAAAACAACGAATAAATCCTTTTTTTCTTGTGCCCTCTTCTGTGTCGGCCAAAAGCAAAAGATCATATGACACGGTCCCCCTACCGGATCAAAAACCGCACTGGGTCTCCGACAGTGCGGATTCTGAAACGAAACCATGAAGCCTATTCAGGATAATACAATCAAGGATTTAGCCAACAACCCAACGGAGAGATATTACTCTATGGTTTTCATACTAACACCAATTTCCTTTGTGTTTATACTAATCTACAATTGCAGCATCCGTATACTGCTGTAGCATTTCTTTCCTTTCTTAAACAAGGTTGAAAAATTGTCAAAGCTTGCGTCTCAAAAGATAGATGCTTCATTTATATATTTTAGTCGGAATTCTGTTTTCGCCAAAGGTTCTTTCATTTGAAAACTCTCTGATGGCTTTTGTGACACCGAAGGTTGAAGGGGTAGCAGAAAGGCTTTCTACGACTAGTCTCTGAGGAAGATTGTCTATTACTTCAGCATCAAGAGTTGAATGCTTATTTAGGACTGTAGAGTTGTTT
>JBBBDQ010000945.1:1220000-1410000 GCA_037127315.1 Ascarosepion bandense | reverse complement strand
TGCTAATCAGTATTTCATAGATTGATTGATTTGTTTTTTACAGCTTCTCAAGCCTTTGAAGATTATCTCAAGATAGAAAATATCTTTAGAGTGTATGTAATTTGTTTTTAGATAATAATGAATTAGTAATTACTTTTTAACCCTTAACTGGTGGGTGAGAAGAAATGTATTCATATATATTTAGAATTTGATAAACAAATACGAAAATTATGATGCGAATATAAAATGGGAGACCAATTCTATATTCCAGTCAATATATAAAAAAAACAAAAACATGTTTAGCGACCACAGTAATTTCTATACTTTTATGTACTAGAGAGTGTCAACAAATGTAAAAATCACTTTCAATTTAAAATATCAAAATGCTTAAACGAGTAATAAGTGTTCCGACAAGTTTATATTATTCATTCGTATCCCTACCTAACCTCCCCGGTTTCTTTACATTAACTTTTCGTTTTCACTTACCTTCTTCCTTGCATTCTACCCTTAAGCTTTTTCCCTTCCAGTATTGTTTAGTGCAATCCGTTTCCTGAAGAAATCTTTAAATTTCAGTACAACGGAACAAAATTAAATTGTTCTTTTTATTGTGACGAATGTTCAGAATAGAGTTGAGAAAATATATGAGAAAATATTTTCTATTCGAATTTCTTGTTTGAAGGGTTATTATTATAATTTACATTATTCAATTCGAACTGATGTCGCCATCTTTATTGCTATTGTCACTTCAGGAACAGTTAATCTCCGCTTATTAAATTAAAGTTTCAATTCGGAATTCCCTGAAAAAATACCGCAAGTGCATACACCAAAAAGAGTTGAACGTTTAAAAATATTCAAACATTGTGATAATGACAACAGAGATGAGGATATTAGTTCTTAATATTGTAAACGGTGAAAAAAAAGTTTCAAGAAGACTAGGATGTATGGAAGCATTTAGTAACAACTAGCATCATAGCCCGTGACAATACTCACACAAACATCAAATCTCGTGATGCAATAATGTTTATAATATTAAATGATAAGTTCAATTTATATATTATTAAATATTTTATATATTATATAAAAAAAATTATTGAATATTTCTTTTGTTTCAAAATTACGGGGGAAAATATTCAGATTTTTTTTGTTGACCAAATGAATTTTTAAAACGTCGAAATAAAAATTAAATATAACGCTCATTATTTTTTTTAATAAAAATTATTTTCGTCGCGTTTGACACGTGTGATTTGATTTCTGTGATGTCATTTAACAACCATCTTAGATCGTCGATGTTTTACGGAGCAAATATAAACAATCTGCTCCATTGACCAAAAATGCGAAAGGGAAAATTGCAAAACTTAAAACTGAAAAAGTATGTGTCGACCTGGTTTCCCTGTAGATATGTGTCCCTAGAAGTTTAAATGACGTAGCTTAAAAAATGTAGGCGTGCATAGAGAACAGTCACACACATACTCACAGATTGCTTTTTATATATATTGATTAGTGACAGTTAATTGTTATGGCGCACATAATGAATAAAGAAGGCAAGAATGTATCATTGTCAGGACTTCATACATAGATCGAATTGGTATTTGGCGACTACGATCGATATTCAGTAGTGAGTCATATTCGTTGTGTCGTTGCGTAAGTGTTTTCTGCTGATATGAGGTTTTATTGAATAAATAGTTAGGTCTGCTGCAGGGAAAGTTATCTCACTGTTTCGTGCTTGGCACCTTTTCTCACCAGAATCTATCTTATTATTCATATATGGAATAAATTCTGGCCGATAAACAGAAATAAATAAATATACAGTTTAATAAATAAACAGATAGTCTACTCAAAAAGAGTATCCAATGAAAATAAAATTTAAAGCAATAACATATGTTGAATTAATGCATAAAAATCCATTCCTTATTTAAAAATTATTTTCTTTACGCTCACTTACGAAACTTAGCTAATATAGACATTCAAGATTATGTGGAGAGAAGAGTTTTGTTTAAAGACGCTATTCAGATGTCCATGATTACCAAATGTACTTTGTGTCTCAGTATGTCTAAGCATGTAGAACTAAAGAATGGTTTCTCCTGCAAAGAGTTCCATCATGCAGGGAGGAGGTATCATTTTCTTGATTAGTATTTCTCGGATAGTTATGCCGGTATTCGAAAATAAATAGATATACTGTTTAAAAAATAAATGCAGGGTCTACTCAAACATGAGTATCCACTAAAACTAACATTTAAGTGAAAACTTGGTGATGTGGAAAGGACGAACAAAGAACCGGAGTCAAGTGATTAATTCTTGGAGATAGTAGTCGTCAGGGAAGCAAGTACACAAAAGAGAGTTTAACAGGCGGGAAGTGCAAGTGCTGCATTTGTGAGATTTAACTGTAAAAAGGTAAGACCTTGTTGCCAGTCTGGTTACTTGAGTAAGTTCTTGTGGAGTGGGGCGTCAGTGAGCTAAGTTCATCGTAGCAGAATCCATGAAAATATTTGTAGAAGAGACACATCCCGTTGATGAGAAATTGGCTGGAGTCGAGCTGCCAGGTCGGGACCGATCACATTACAGATCCTCATTTGTAGCCTGTTGAGAATATCAGGGGCGCCCGACCAGATACGACAACAATATTCTACTCACGGTGGGATGTTGATTTGTATATGTGCAATATGGGCTCAGGTGGAAAAACAATTCTTGGCCAGATACAGTCACTAACCTTCCTAGCAGTGGAATTAACTCTTGATTCAATGTAATAGTTCCACTTTTGGTCGGAAGAGAGGGTGAGGCAGAGGAAACGATGTGTATTGCTTTCAGAGGGACTTGCTTGATCTTTGCTTATGGAGGCAGAAGGGAGTACCTGTAGCGGTTGACAGGATGCAGCTTCTTTTTAGAAGCATTGAAATTTACAAGCCAATTCTTACCCAGTCTACTACAAAGTGGAGGTCCTTCTCGAGATCAGCAGCGAGGTTATGGTTGTCTACCACACCAGATTTCTCACTGATGCGATAGTATATGGTAGTGTCATCCGCGTAGATGCCTACTTGAAATTTGATCACGTTAGGGAAGATTAGAAATAGCGTCGGGCCTAGGATAGAGCTGATGTGGTAGGATGTGGTCACATGCCCCTTCAAGACGATTTTCATTATGCGGTTTGATAATAAAGATTGGATTAAACCGAGCAGTCGTCCAGTTATACCGTAACATGTAGCTTGCGCAGAAAGACAGCGTGCCAAACCCTATCAAATTCTTTGGAGATATCCAGGGCAACAGGTGGAGCTTCGCCGGACTTATCGTGGGCCTGGTATATGCACTCATTGATGGTCGTAATTATATCGAAAAGTAGACCTGGCAAAGCGGAAACCACAAACACTTTGACGAAAATTGGTAGATGGCTGATAGAGCAATAATTGAATGGGTCCGATTGTTCCTCTTTCTTAAATACAGGGACCACAGAAGGCAGGAAAACAGGAACTAGAGAGGCAGTAAATATAGAGTTTAGAGAGGACAGGGAAGATATCAGGGGCACATTACTTCAAGACAATGACCTGAATTCCGTCGCCTCCGCTTGCCTCATCAGAAATCCAGCACTTGCGTAAGAAATTGAGAAATAGCAAATTTCATGGCATAAATGCCAGGAGAATCAATGGCAGAATTGTCTATCCACTTGACATGGTGGGCGTTAAGATCTCTGAACACAAATATGTTAGCGAATAGGTTGGAGGAAGAGAGCCTTATGTATATATATATATTATCTAACTTTTAGATTCGAACTTGAAAATAAACACACAGACACTTATATATATATATATATATATATATATATATATATATATATATGAAATAACAGTAGTATTTGTTTTTAATTTTAGTAATTATTATTTCTTAAAATTGAAACTTTTTACCTTTAGTAATTTTTATTTCTTAAAATTTAATCTTTTTTTTTTTGCTTTTATTCATTTTTATTACTTAAAATTTAGTCATATTTGTTTTTAATCTTAGTAATTATTATTACTTAAAATTTAACTTTTTTTACCTTTAGTAATTTTTATTACCTAAATTTAGTTATTTGTTTTTGCTTTTAGTAATTTTTATTACTTAAAATTTATTCGTATTTTTTATTTTGGCTTTTAGTAAATTTTATTACTTAGAATTTAGATATATTTGTTTCCTTTTAGTAATTTGTATTAAAGTTTATTCATATTAAAATTAAGTCATACTTTTTTCCTTCAGTAATATACATTACTTAAAATTTAGTCACTTTTTTATATTCAGCCGTTTTAAATTAAATTTTATCGTTAGTTCTTATATATATATATATATGTGTAGACAAATCCGTGACACTGTACTACAGCTCATCAGTACGGCTAAGACTCCATCGTAGACAAATCCGTGACACTGTACTACAGCTCATCAGTACGGCTAAGACTCCATCAGTACGGCTAAGAGTCCGGTCGCTTCCTAACCCAGGATTGAAACCCGACCGCATTGGCGTCAGTCGTAGATTCTACCCCTTGGCCACGAGCGTTCAGTAGACGAAGGAAAGCTTTTTAGTGCGTATAAACACACCCAATAGCTAGGGTGCTCCAATTCATAATCGAATGAGCGCGCGTAAATATATATATATATATATATATATATATATATATATATATATATATATATATATATATATATATATATATATATATATATAATGACTTTATACTACAGAAAAGGAGTATGGATTTAAGAAAACATAATTTCATGTTGTTCATTTTTATATCCAGGCATAGACTGCCTTTTGGTCAACGCTTCGTCAGGGACCAGTCGTTGGAACCTTTGGTTATAACAGATTGATTAATTAGGAAATAAATAAATATGGATTGACTTCATAATCAGAAAAAAACAGGGTTCATATACTGGTCTTCGTGGGTTTATTTCATACTTGTATATTTTATATATGAAGAAGGACTAGCCTAACTCCATGAAAAAGCCTAGTCTTAATACTCACGTCTGTTTTGTGTTGTAAGTTCATTCCGGTCTCTTTGTCATCGTCTCAGATATATAATGCATATTTTTGATTATGTTTTTCATATAATAATAAGCCTTATTAAATGGAACAGACAAAGATTTTTAAGATTGCTGTTATGTTTTTCTGCTTTTTTTAATAAGATAACATATATTTTGCCTTGCCTATTTGAGTGCTTTGAAATAACAGTAGTGATTTTGCAAAATAGGAATTATATTATGGTTTATAAATTTGAAAAAAAAATCTCCGATGTTTCTTTATTTTATCCATTATGGTATATGGTATTTCTAAAAGAATGTTAAAAATTTAAATCATGTTTTGACGTTGTTATGATGTGCTTGTATAAATCATATGCAAAGCCGCTTGCAGCGTTAAGTAGACTGGGCTTGTGTGTTTGTTTTTAATGATTCTATTCAATACATTAATTCCTAAGCTGAAAGCTGGTTTATTTGCTTTTTTATGATTATGGCTTCATGTGTTTATAGTTTTCTGTGCAATTTACGTTCTATTATATTTAGTGATGTCTACAAGTGTCTGTCTAATATCGGTGTATCGATTCACACGCCATTGACCAAACAATAGTGCTACAAAAGCTTTTCCTCTTCTTGTGGGGTCTCTGGAAGTAGGCAAAGAATGCTCTCCGTAACTTCATGATTTTTTTTGCTTTTAGTAATGTTTATTTTTTAAAATTTAATCATTTTGTTTTGCTTTAATTATGTTTTATTACTTAAAAATTTAATCATACTTTTTTTTTATTTTTAGTAATTATTATTACATAAAATTGAACATTTTTTACTTTTAGTAATTTTTATTACTTAAAATTTAGTTTGTTTTTTTTTTGCTTTTAGTAATTTTTTTTACTTAAAATTTAGTCATATTTTATATTCTTGCTTTTAGTAATATTTATTACTAAAAATTTAGATGTATTTCTTTGCTTTTTGTGATTTGTATTAAAATTTATTCACGTATTTTTTACCTTTATTAATTTTTATACTTAAAATTTAGTCATATTTTTGGCTTTTAGTAATTTTTACAACTGAACGTTTAGACATTTGTTTGCTTTTAGTAATTTTTATTGCATAAAATTTAGCCTTTTTTGGCTTGAGTAATTTTTGTGACTTTTAGAAATTTCTATTGCTTTTAGAAATCTTTATTAATATTTAGTCATATTTTTTATTTTTAATTTTCACAGCTTAATAGTCATTTTATTTTTGCTTTTAGTAATTTTTATTACTTCAAATTTTGTCATCTTTTTCTTTTACTAGTTTTTATTACTTAAATTGTAGCCTTTCTTTGATATTAGTAATTTTTATTACTTAAAATGTAGTCATATTTTTTAAAAGTAATTTTTATTACTTAAAATTTAGTCATATTTTTATTCTACGCAAACAAAATGAAAAGCTATACATAACATTAGAAAGAGGCAGCTGAAGTTTCTGAGACAGATAATGAAGAAGGAAGGTTTGGAGAAACTAACATTCATTGTGATAGCGAGAGAGAGTGACAGAGGAAAGCAACGCGAGGCATATTGAGGGTCTTGAGCAAGTTGATGACACAGCTAGTTTTGGGAGAGATACCAAGAGGAAAAATGGTTAAGAGCGACAACGGGTAGGGGTAAGTGGGGTTCCATGAGGGCCTACGCCCTGGAAGAACACGTGCAAAGATGAAACGGTAAGTATCAATGATACAAGAAAAATATTTAAAAAATCAATAATTATCTCAATTCAGTAGAATTTTTTTTTTTTTTTTTTAATCATATCACCCCAAGCAAGGCGGTAACGCCACTGATGCGCAGGGGGCTACACAAGAGTGAGAAGATTAGAAAAGAGAAAAACAGGAAACCGCATCCTAAACAGGAAACAAGGGATGAGCCTCTTCACCTGTTCAATAGACGTGGGTGGAGTGTGAGCCGGGCGATAGTTTAGTCTATCTACTCCAATTGAAAAAACAGTTAGAAGATTAGAAAAGAAAAACCGGAAACCGCATCCTAAACAGGAAACAAGGGATAAGCCTCTTCACCTGTTCAATAGACGTGGGTGGAGTGTGAACCGGGCGATAGTTTAGTCTATCTACTCCAATTGAAAAAAAAAACACAAAAAAACAGTAAGATTAGAAAGGAGAAAAACCGGAAACCGCATCCCAAACAGGAAACAAGGGATGAGCCTCTTCACCTGTTCAATAGACGTGGGTGGAGTGTGAACCGGGCGATAGTTTAGTCTATCTACTCCAATTGAAAAAACAGTGAGAAGATTAGAAAAGAAAGACCGGAAACCGCATCCTAAACAGGAAACAAGGGAACGTTTTTTGTTTTTCAAACAAAATAAAATTGTACAGCTGAAGAACTAATTTATTGATTTATATTGTCTGCTTAATTGCTTTATAGTGAGTTGACCGCAATGAAAAGCAATTAACCATCTGCAGACACAACGACACACAAAAAAGTGGTCAACACAACAAAAACAATCAAAAGTAATTAACTATCTGTAGAACTACTCACATCAAAAAGTTAATAAATTACACCCAGCTTCATATAAATAATGACAAAATTTAAAAACTCAGCAGAGGAAACAGGATGGCAATAATGGCTTAACGAAAAATTATATAAAAAACTTAATGATTATATGTTGTTTGTAATTTTCAGTGAAACCTGCATATCTAAAAATATATGTATGTGTATGTGGTTTGTTTAAGACGACAGAAAACGGACAACATTAAAAAAAATTAAACATAATTAAAAAGAGGTCAACACATGCATAAACAACAGTCAGTCAGTGAAACACGCTTGGGCGATCATGTCTCGAAAGAGACATGACTGACTGAGCAGAAGATTATCCCGCAGTAGGTTGCCATTGTTTTCTGCGGTAGACTGGTTGCCAGCCAAGGCTATAGAACTCAATCTGTCCTGTTATTTTACCTATAACTGGAAGGAAGAAACGGATTAATACCTTTCCCCAAGAGTATTTGCGCGTAAGTGAGTGCAATCAATTCAACTGGAATTCTAACTCGGCTCCCCGATTTCTCGTTCCGAGCCGATATCCACTGTACCACAAGGCACACCCGCATAAACAACAGAAAAGCAAATATTCCTCTGCAGAATCACTCAAATAAAAAGATATTGAATTGCATCAAGCGCTATATAAATAAAAAAAAACATTGCGAAAAAACAGCTTCTTTTTATTCATGTGCCGTATTTTTTCAAGACGTAGGCGATCATGGACTTTAACTTGGCTCTGTTTCATGTCGCTCTCAATATTTTTCTCTTGGTATCTCTAATCCTCGCTCCGCTATCTATTTGCTCAGGCTTAACAAGTACGTCACGCACTTCTTTACCCTGTCTCTCCTTCCATTTATCCGATCTGTGAGTATTATGTTCTCTAGGGCCTCCTTCCTCATTACGTGTCCTAGGAACCTCATTTGTCTCTTCGTGACATTTAGTATGAGTTTTTCTTCTCGTTAGCATTGCTTTCCAAAACCTTATCGTTGCACAAGTGTTCTGTAAAAATTAAAAAAAAAACAAACAAACATAGCAAACCAGCATTCTTTTCTTTTTTCTCGTAAGATTTCTTGGTTTTCAGTACTCTGGTTAGCTTCTGAAATGCGTCTTTGTCTGTGCCAATGCCATATATATATATATATATATATATATATATTCCGTTTGTAAACGAGTTAAACCACAATAATAGTTAATAACATAATAACTCGTTTACAAATGGAAACTGTTCAAAATTTCTACAATATAATTGTATTGAAAACATTAATGCAAATGTGCACTGGTTCAATTTTATTATGACCCAAAACTAAGTAGTTAAATAATATATATATATATATATATATATATATATATATATATATATATATATATATATACCGATCGCCCATAGCTCAGAAGTAGAATCGCCGACTGAGGCCATTTGGTCGGGTTTCAATCCTGGGTTAAAAGAAATCGGATGTCTAACCGTACTGATAAGCTGTGATACAGCGAAACAGATCCGTCTGCGGATGACTATATATATATATATATGTGTGTGTGTGTGTGTGTGTGTGTGTGTCTAGGCGCATGCGTGTGTGTGTCTGTGGGTGTGTGTCTCTGTCCGTCTGTGTGTCTCATACAGCGATTATGATTTTTAATTCTTTTATCTTCTGCTCGTAAAATTGTTTTCTTTTCTGGACAAAAGTGTCCAAAAAACAGCTCAGCATTCAAAAATTATTGGCACAAGTTCCTGTCAATCAAATAATAATACTTACCTTCGTGCATAAAAAAAAAGTAATTACATTCCATCTCCATCCAACAAACCAAATAACCTCTAAAAAATATTGCATGCCTGTGCAACTAAAGCCACTTTCTACAACAACAATGCCAATACCTGCACCCAAACTAACGCCGTTAGTATGAGGAATTCTCTTGGGGCGTCCTACTTCAACCACTGCATGACGACATTTAAAACATGACATTTAAACAAGTCAAAATATATGTTGGCGATGTAGATATATTTCTTCTTCTTCTTCTTCTTCTTCTTCTTCTTCTTCTATGTGCCCTGTCCTTTCAGAACGTAAACCGTCATGGCTTTCCCCATCTCCCTATTCCTGGTGGCTCCTAGCACGCTTTCTCCTGTTACACCACGCAACCCTCGTTCCGTCATACACCTGATCAGGTCCTTCAAAAATGTTATCCACTGCTTTCTTCTGTCGCTTTTTCTCTCTATCTGACCTGTTAGTATCAGGTTCTCCAAGCCCTCCTTCCTCAATGCATGTCCCAAGAACTTTAGTTGTCTGTTCCTGATGCTCAGTATCAATTTCCTTTTCGTCTCCGTCCTTTCCAGCACTTCATCATTGCTCACATACTCTGTCCTTGATATACACAGCATCCTTCTCTAGAACATTTTAGTTGACTCAAGTTTTTTCTTTATCTTTGATGATATTGTCCAGCATTCAATGCCACATTGAAGAACTGGCATCACATAGCAATCCAGTATTCTCTTCTTCGTTTCTAGTGAAAGTCTTTTAATACATTACTTCAAAAATATTAGTTACTACGGATCGTAGTTTTCTTGGAACACTATCGTTTCTTCCATGCTCCGTCTGATGTCCGTAAATGGAACCTCATCAAATTGTTTTCGTCAGTCTTCACGAAATCTGATATACTCCATCCTAACGCAGTGGTAGATATCACACTTATTCTCCAGTGTCCCTTTTTCAGATATTTTACTCCACCTCTTTTAAAATGGCAGCGAGAAATTGACCAGTCTTGATTTCAATGATATTCGCATCATCCTTCTGTAGTAACATTTTTCAAATTGCTTCACGTTTTTCCTTCATGTTTGATGATATTGTCCAGCATTCACTGTCATATTGAAGAACTGACATCATATAGCAATCTAGTACTCTCTTCGATTTTTCTAGATAAATTCTCCTGTTTTTTAATATTTAATTTAAATTCGGGAATGCTTTCTTTTGCCATGTCAATTCGCTTTAGGATCTCTGTGTCGCACTTTCCATATTTTTATTACAGCGATAACCAAACAATAAATTCATCATCTTTAAAACACATGTGAAAAAAAAAATAATCTTTGATTTTATCTATAAACTTAGTTAAAAAAATAATTTTTTATTTTTAGGCGTCCTCGTAGTATTTATTTATAACATATGAACTACGTCATTATAACAAAAACCACCAGCAATAACTTCTGTCACGTTATATTTAAGAGTGAATATCTACTTATATAAAATGTTAGTTATTGAAAGTTTCCTAAAGAAAGCACACGAGAATTCATCCTTTCGTCTAAACTTTCCTTAAATAACTGAATAATGTAAAATAGACGCTAGCTATGATTGGTTTTCCTAAGAACTTCATTAAATACCAGATTAGACTGTTTCTTTTTCAAGTAACTAATATCGATGTTAAACATACAGTTAAAAAATAACATTAATATCTTCTATAAAAGACAAATACACGTAAACTATGAGAAAAATACATTTTAATGACACACGAAAATCTACCAAAGTCTATCTGAAAAATACTAATATGAAATAAGATTATAACAGCCTCATTTCCTTGCAAAAATGGTTCTGGAAGCCATAATAATAAAAATGATAAAAATATAAAAGACAATGATAATACAAGGTAAAAAAGTTCTGTCTGTTTTTAGAGGAAAAAAAAGAAAACGCTTCACATTATGTGTAATTTAGTCTTAGAAGTAATCGCCATCGGCATCCAGCACCTTCTGCTAACGTGTCTCCAACTTGAGGTAGAACTCGGAAGGTTTTGACGCAAAGAAGTCCGTGAAGGCTTTGCGCAAGTCAGCTTTATTGGTGAAGGATTTCCAACGAAGATGATTATCCAGGAAGTGGCAGAGGTCGTACTCGGATGGCGCACCCCACCCAAGTTGCTGTATGGTATCCATGACCACTCGCGCGACATGCAGCCTGGCGTTGTCATGGAGGAAAATCACACTTGTGCGATTTAAAAGTGCTAGTTCTTTCTTGCGCAATACCTGTTGCACATGTCTCAATTGCTCTGAGTATAGTTCTCCAGTGATCATTTGGCACGTTGGTAGCAGTTCATAATGAACCACTTGACAACTTGTTCACCAGACACAAAGCGTAATCTTGCGTGGGTGCATAGACGTTCTTGCGTGTGAGGGACAGCATCCTGGGGAGACAATAAATGTCTGGAACGCTTGAGAGTTTCGTACAAAACCCAGTTTTCATCACTGGTAAGCACTCGATTGAATAAGGATGCAGTACGGTGGCGAGAAAGAGAGCGATACGCAGGCTGCCACTGGGTGTTCCTTGTGCGTTTGCGGAACACACTTGTTCAGTTTGTACGTCTTACCTACGCGATGCAGGTGATGTCTAAGTGTTTCATGGGAAACGTTTTACTGTTTTACAAGTTCACCACACGTTAGGCTACTGTCCTTTGTGGTCGTCCACTGCGAGGTTCATCACGGAGAGACGAATCTCGCGACTTGAATTTTTGAATTGCATTACGTTAATCCACGGTACTATCCCCAAACGTTTGACATATGAGGCGACTTGATGCAGCTGCTGATAAGCCCAATTGAAGTCGTAATGCAAACATTCCCGAACGAGATCTCCAGACACTTCCATCCTTCTCAAAGCTCTCCGGCTTATAACTGATGGCCGGGCACGGTGCGCATGTTTTTTATAACGTCTGGTGTTCCTACTTCCGGCTTTCTGAATTTCAAGACAATTGCTACACGCATTTTGTATATATTTCAACGTCATTCAATGACTAATCAAAAAACGGACGGAACTTTTTTGGTTACTTTGTAATAATAAAATACACACAAATACGAACAAGGCCACAATGTGCTGACTGTGCTTATAAAATGAAATATTTTTATAACTTCAGACACATACACAAAGAACCAGCACATTAAATTAAAGATGAAAAATAAGTAATAATCGGTATTAATAATTTTTAAACGAATAGCCGAAAGCGCTCAGACATAGAAAACTTTGGACAGTTTAACATATGGACATTACATACATTAAAATATAAAATAGGAGAAACCTACGTAGGTTCGTCTGGATCATTAGGTGCTATATATATATATATATATATATATATATATTGGTCAGTCATCATTTAATTAATATACGTTAATCATCGAGAATTGAGTTCCTTCGGTAACTTGCGTGTTTACGCACTGTTTATATATAACACGTTAAAATTCAATTCGACTATGGCTTAGGAGATAGCGACTTTGATTAACACCGAATCGGTCGAATTTCGATCCAGGACAGAAGCAAGCGGATGTGTCTAGCCACGCTGATGGACTGTGATACAGCGAAAAATGCTTGTATGTGGATGACTAATATATATATATATATATATATATATGTGTGTGTGTGTGTGTGTGTGTGTGTGTGTGTGTGTGTGTGTGTGTTTGTGTGTGTATATATATATTCACTTGGATTAGCGTGAGTTGTGATCTTCGGACAAACTGATTATTTTATTTTACATTTGGTTATATTGGATATATGTACGGTTGCGTATATAAAAATAATATTTGCCTAAAAGGAATAATTTTTTTAAAAAATTGCGTATATATGATTAATGTTTTAAAAATTTAGATATATGTAGGGTTGCGTATATATAATTAATCAGTTTGTCAGACGATCGCAAAAGCGTGAAACCCAGGGTCACAAACTCACACCAATCCAACTGAATATGTTAGCTCTATTACTGATTTTGAGCGCTTTTTAATAAGTACCGCGCATATATAATATATAAATAATATAATATATATAACAAATTGCATATGGTAAACTTTGAAAAAACAGTAGCTACTCTAGCATCTATGCATCGTTCATTCAGTAATGTATTAGAACACTCTAACTACTGGCGTATGTATACATGGTATATCACACGCTAAATAGTCAGATTCATAATTTCCTATACAGGGCGTTACATAGGAGGAAAGTTATGAAAAGGAGTGACAGAATACAGGGGGTGTTAGAAAGCGGGTAAGGGAGAGCCATGAATACTGAAGAAACGAGAGGAGAGCATGAGAGAGAGGATGCAGGTTAGTGAGATAGGAGATGACTATTGACTTTACATTTAAATTCTTGGAGATTGTAGGTGTCAGAGAAACAAGTAAAAGGAAATGAATTCCAAAGGCGGGAAGTGCGAGAAAAGAAGTTATTAGAGTAGAATTTGTCTTTACATCTTATTGGTTTCACAGTAGAGGCATCAGTGAGCTTAGTTTATCAGAGCAGAAGCTGTGAAAGTATTTCTAAAAGAGACACAGGGAAGCCACACTGCGCTGGTGAGAAAGTGACGGTATCCAAGCTGCCAAGTCGGGATCAATCACATTGCAGATTCTCCGTTGAAATTTGTCAAGGACCCCTAGGTGGATAGCAGGAGCGCGTGACCATATATGGCAGCAGTATTTAATGCGCGGTTGGATGGTAGATTTATATATGTGCAGGATTGTTTTTTCAGTTTGTCTGTAAATAAAATTAAAGATTTCTTTAAATAATAATAAACATCAAATCTTAATACGAAAAAATATATTATCTTTTAGTGAAATGCATACTAATCGGATTATTTTCATTTTGCAGCACAGACTTAAGAAAGAAATGGCTATTCAAATGAATTTACAGAAATATTTGATCTCAATTACCTGAGGTAGAACTCTGCTGCTGAAAATGATTTTCAGATTTTAATTTTGTAAGCTTAACTGAAAGTAATTCATTTTAGGACTTATCTAGGTTTTCTGTTCTTTTGAAAGATACTTCAAAGCTCTAAAATTTCATTTTGTTATGAAACGTTCTTTTCTAAGTCGAATCATATCTAATTGTTGCAAGTAGTCTGCGAGGAATATGTCATCATTTGCCATTTTTTAGTTTATATTCTGAGTGCATCTTTGCACAAGAAAGATTGGTTTATACTTTGTTTTTCCTGCCGACTCAGCTGCACAGTATATTTGGAGAAAATCTTTTTAAAATATATATTTGCAGTTTTCTTTTTGACAATATTAGAAAGAGATGAAAAAATATTATTCTGATATTTTCAACGTTCTAATACCAGGAAAATATTTAAATAAACCTATAATCTCTGTTTGTCTTCTTGAGGAATAATAATTATTTAGGCTTTCTTTTTTTTAGTTTGCTATAAAAGTAATCTCTGAAAATGTTCTTAATAATAAACTTGACAGAGACTTCAATGGTCAGAAGTGTTGCATCTCTTGAAAAGAGGCATTTAAGGGCTATTCCAAAGTAACGAAGTTTATTACTGATATCTTTCAAAATTTCCAATTCTTTTGGTGTGATTTTCTTAGTGAAACGAATTTCTTGTAATAATTTGGGGATGCATAGTTTCAGAAATATTTCTATTATTCTTGAAAACTATTCAATCTTGTTTTGAAGTTTAGCATTTAGCTTAAGTTCATTCTTGACAAAATGGTATTTAAGATATCTTGGCGCTTCTGGTTTCTTACGAGGGATTTCTGGAAATCCTACAGATTATTCTTACGGTATTTATTATAGAATATTCTAAAGTAATGGAATATTGGAATATCTTAGCAGATCGATAAGCAAATTATTTAAAAAAGACTTTTTAATTATTCATCTTCTTCCTCTTTATTTATTTTAATGAGAGCAACTTGTAAGAATTGGAAGGACTTGGCGATCTAGCGCGAAATTTAAATGAACATATAAATGTTTTCGCAGCGTCAGTGTCACAGATGGCAGCCGGGAGACGAAAGAACTAAAATGTACACAACTTCAAATCGACCCGGAGATAAGGTCAGGTTACACCTTGTTCTCTTGCTCCTTATTTCTTTCAATAATTACGACTACAAACAATTTCTTAAACTCTTGATACCCTTGACTCAACTTTATAATTGAACACGAAATCTACTCATAACCTCTTAATAATGGTTCTAATTCAACATTAACTGCTACAACTTGTGTTATTCTTACCTTTTAATAAAATTTCCATTTTAACATTAAAAAAGTAGTGTAGCGTAGGGAGCTGGTTAATGTTTCTTTGATTCAGCTTTGTGTCAGACAACCAAACTCCCTACAGCTTACAAGTTTTATGCAGAGTCATAATCATAAGAAGGTTTTTCATCATCGGAATGCTGGTTGTCGTCAGGTTGGAATCTGTGGAATTGTGTGGAATAGTGTAAGAAGAATAAAATATACGTTTTGCATTTTAAAATAGAAATTTATTAAAAGGATGAATAACATAAGTTGTAGAAATTAATGAGCAATGAGAAACATTAACAAGAAGTTTAGGGTAGAGTTCATACAAAATATTCGTAGTAGTAATTGTTGAAACAAATAAGCAGAAAGAGAAAGAGGACAATGTCGCTTGAAATTTGTTGTTACATTTTAGATGTGTGTCTCACGACACCCAGTAACTCTACGTCACGCATGCGCAGCATACATTCTTGCAGTTACCTGTTCTGTAAAATGTTTTTTATTATTTTGAAACTGTTTTTTCTTTAAATTTTTGATGAAAGGAAACTGTACTTTAAAACTGAGTTTTTATATTCGCCTAATTATAGCTTTATTATTTAATATTTAACCTATTGCTACAAGAAATATTACTGCTATATACATATATATATATTAATGCAGGTTTCATTGAATAATATAGACAAGTTTTGTCTATTAATTTTGTGTAGGATCCGTTCATACCGTCTGATATACTTGATGGTGATGTCGTTAAAAGACAACAAAAAATCACAGTATTTGTTGAATTTTTTATCGGGTCTAAGCTTTCGGCTCACATAAGCCATTATCAAAGAGTAAATAATAACACACAGTAAACTTGTCTATATTATTCAATGAAACCTGCATTAATGAAAAAATGCTGCCAAAATACACACAATATATATATATATATATATATATATATATATATATATAATCTTTTTAATGAAGAATCGTATTTTAGTAGATGATCTGTCTTTTATACTTAATCAGTAAATTTATTTTCATCTACTGATCTAAATAATCAAGAAATCTTGTGAGAAAATCATGCGTTCTCAGGAAGGATTCGAACAAAACACTAAATAATGCTTCGTTTTTCGTTGTTGAGCGGTTAAAGCACATCAGATCAATTGACGGCTGTTTCTCCTAGGAGACGCAGGGTACAGTCTTACCTGAGGACGCGTAAATTTCTAACAACATTTCTTGAATATTTAGGCTAGTAGATGTAAATAGATATAGTTTGTAATTTTATAAAAAAACAAAGCATCTACCAAATATCCATTAAAATTTATGTTTCTTTATAATCATATTACCCCAAGCAACGCATTTTTCTTACACTGTTTTGCAGGGGGTTACATAGGGGAAAATTAGAAGAAAGAATGACAGGTTATAGGGTGTGTCAGGAAGTGGGTAAAAGAAAGAGGACTGGATCCATAAAGTGAGGGATCAACTTATATATTGTGTGTAATAAGAAATTGATCCTCCACTTTATATTTACAAATTAATTTCTTTGTTGAAAGTCGTAGAAAACGAATCAGTCTGTCAATAAAATACTGATTAGCTACACATGCATGTCTTTTAGATTTATTTACATTCTTTGGAATATAAATGTATAAATTTTTTTTATAATCCTATCGCCCCAAGCAAGACATTTTACTGTCACTGTTGAGGAAGGGCTTAAATAAAAGGAAAGTGATGAAAAAGAGTGACAGGTTACCGAGGGTGTCAGGAAGTGGATAAGAGAAGGATGAGAATACTGATGAGAGTGGAGTGGACAGAGAAAGGAGCATGAGAGAGAGGATGCAGGTTAGTGAGATAGGAAATGATTATTAACTTTACATTTAAATTCTTGGAGATTGTAGCTGTCGGAAAAGCAAGTAAATGGAAGAGAATTCCACAGGCGGAAAGTGCGAGAAAATAAATTGAAAATATGTAGCAGGTAATCCATTTCGTAACGTAACGGATTTCTTTATATATATATATGTGTGTGTGTGTGTGTGTGTGTGTGTGTGTGTGTGTGTGTGTGTTTGAATATTCTCAGATGAAATCTGTTGAAAAGGCAATATAAATAAAAAATGAAAAGAGGAAATCAGCAGATAGTCTTTTGCCGACGTGATTTGTCATCTGACATACTTTTCTAAGACTATCGAAATTATTTTATTTTGCAAAATGTAGCTGTAAACAAAAGCAAAACGCTGTTATTTACGCGAAAATATTTTCATAAGATAACCTTACATATTCAACAGGTTAACTGAAATGTTTTCTTAAATTAGGTTACTCTGCACTCTCGAAATTTAAAAATGTAAAGCGCAAGCTGACATCCAGTATATGAATCTATGAAAATATTTCTCAATCTGTATACTATTAACAAAATCTTAAGTGAAAATTAATTTGAACCCTAACGGTTATGTTTCTATTGTTAAATTTTCTCTCTTTCTCTCTCTCTCTCTCTCTCTCTTATCTCTCCCTTTCTCGCTCTCTCTCTCTCTATATATATATAGTATGTTTGTTATTATGTTTCTATTGTTAAATTTTCTCTCTTTCTCTCTCTCTCTCTATCTCTCACTATCTCTCTTTCTCTTTCTCTCTCTCCCCCTCTCTCTCTCTCTATATATATATATATATAGTATGTTTGTTAGTATGTCTCTATTGTTAAATTTTCTCTCTTTCTCTCTCTCTCTCTCTATCTCTCACTATCTCTCTCTTTCTCTTTCTCTCTCTCCCTCTCTTTCTCTCTCTCTCTATATATATATAGTATGTTTGTTAGTATGTCTCTATTGTTAAATTTTCTCTCTTTCTCTCTCTCTCTCTATCTCTCTCTTTCTCGCTCCCTCTCTCTCTCTCTCTCTATAGATATATAGAGAGAGAGGGAGAGAGAGAAAGAGAGAGAGAGAAAATTTAACAATAGAAACATAACCGTCAGGGTTCAAATTAATTTTATATATATATATATTTTGTATATATATATATATATATATATAGTCATCCGCAGACAAATTTGTTTCCCTGTATCACAGCTCATCAGTACCATTAGACGTCCGATTGCTTTTTACCCAGTATCGAGAACTGACCTAATTGGCGTCAGTCGGCGATTCTACCTCTGACCTATAGGCGCTCGGTTAAAGAAGGCGGATTTTAGCGTGTAATATAGCATCTATTCGTACGCCAGTAGCGAGAGTGTTCTAATGCATTACTGAATAAACGAGTAGCTAGAATAGCTACTGTTTTTACAATGGCTACCATTCTTCTAGAGTGCTCAATCAGGGTGTGAGAGCGTAAATAGTCATCCGCAGACAGATCTGTTTCGCTGTATCACAGCTCATTATTACGTTTACACATCTGATTGCTTTTTACCTAGGATTGAAACCCGTCAGTCGGTGATTCTACTTCAGAGCGATGGGCACTCGCTAGAAGGTGGCAGACTTTTAGCGTGTGATATACCATGTATTCTTACGCTAGTAGCGAGAGTGTTCCAATTCATTACTGAATTGACGATGCGTAGATGCTAGACTAGCTAGTGTTTTTTCAATGTCTACCATTCTTCCAGAGTGCACAGTCACTGTGTGTGTGTGTGTGTGTGTGTATGTGTGTGTGTGTGTGTATTTGTATAATATATCAGAGAATATAAGAATATTTGGACCACTTCCAAAACAGCTAGTGTCTCTTTGGTATTGATACCAATTTGTTGTAATTTATACCAGTATATTATCCGCATTCAATGTCATCGTTCAGTCTAACTTGAAAATATTTGTTCTTTGGGAATCAGTGTAAATGAACGTCATTTTTCTCAAAGGCAGAAAATTCACCGAAATTGATTAAAGAAATTAATCAAGAGAAGACAAAAGATCTTTCCTGTTTTCATGATATTAATGTTACAACAAAGGCCTAAGTATTTATAAATTATGGACTTATTTTGTTTTATCTAAGATAAATGGAACTTTGTCTCAGTGTGTGTGTGTGTGTGTGTGTGTCCGTTACCTATAGACTCCGAAACGGCTGAACCGATTTTATGGAAATTTACACAGTTGTACTATAGGAGTCTGCGAGTGTTCTTAGCTAGGTTTTGTGTCGAGGTACCGCCGATAAATACCGAAAATCGATAACCGATAATCGATAACCGAAAAAAACGGGTTATAGAAGGAGTCGTCTTATTTTAATCAAATTTGATACACTCATAGACAAATACATAAGAAACGATATTCAGAAGTTTCAATGTTGCAGTTCTTACAATAGTGCAGAAAATCGATAATATATTGATAACAGGAAATCATAATTTGATTTACATCCATTCATTTTTCTTTCAATCTACGGTTTCGCTTTAACTGGAAACAACTATTGCTTTTTAGTCTTTCGTGCCAACGTCCAAAGAGTCTGAGCTCCAGGACCATGGATTAGTTTTAAAGCTTTCATTACACCCGAGCAACGCCGGGCTATCCTGCTAGTATTTTATTAAATATAAGACGATAATTTCCATTCTGTTAGTTTGTTGTTACATATTCCTTCATTCATTCCCTGTTACATATTCACTTTTTACCTGTTAGACTCCTGGCTATTTCTAAAAACCATTCCTTACCTGCAACATATTCTTTCATTCCCTGTCAGGAATTTTTTCATTCCTTGTTACTTATTCCTTCGTTCCTTATTACTTATTGCGTTGTTCTATGCTACATAAAGGTACGTTTCTTGTTACATATTCCGTCGTTCATGGTTTAATACTCCTTCATTCTTTCATTTCTTGCTGCATATTCTTTCGTTCCTTGTTATATATTCCGCCATTCTTTCTTACATATTCCTTCCTTACTTCCTACATATTCCTTCGTTCTCTATTACATATTCTTTTTTATGTTATTCTAGCAGTTTAGCCCGGCGTTGCTCGGGTGTAATGAAAGCTTTAAAACTAATCCATGGTCCTGGCGCTCAGACTCAGCCTAAAGAATATTTGTGTGAAATTTGGTGAGAATGGGATAAAAATTGTGGATTTGTATAAAGGACATACTGACAGATAAACAGACACACACAAACATCTTGCCTTTTATATATATATATATATATGTATATATATATACATATATATATATATATAATCGATTTTCTGTCTTTTATATATATATAATCGATTTTCTGCGCTATTGTAAGAACTGAAACCTTGAAACTTCTGAACATCGTTCCTTATGTCTTTGTCTATGAGTGTATCAAATTTCATTAAAATCGGAACACTCCTTCTATAACCCGATTTTTTCGATTATCGATTTTCGATATTTATCGAAAGTACCTCGACACAAAACCTAGCTAAGAGCACTCGCATACGCTTATATTACAACTGTGTAAATTTTCAAGAAAATCGGTTTAGCCGTTTCGAAGTCTTTAGGTAACGGACACACACACACACACAGACACAAACAGACACACAAACTTCCATTTATAAATAAGTATAGATATTCCTTTCTCCGTTGACAAATGTTTAGTTGGAACAGTTTTGTTCACAAGATAACGTATGTTTTTATTTTGACTTTCTTGATTTTGTATAGAATTTTCTCTGTTCATTCATAATGAAACACAATATTTTTTTCTTATTCAAAGAAATATAACAATGCATTCCAATCAGAAAAGCGTGATAGATTAATAAAACCCTAAATATCTATTATTTAGGAGCATTAGTTAGCTTCATCCTCCGAAAATTCAAATATCATGTTTAAGCAAATATTAGGATAAGATACACGCAATGGCTGAACATCCGGTTCTTTTCTATTCTTTAATAATACTCAAATTTGAATAATGATGTAAGATATATGTCTGACATAGGATTTTAATCTGGTTCAACTTTGTAAAATCATGTGATTATGGTTGGCTGAACTATGCCTCTGTATTATACACAAGTAATATTAATATTAAACGTTTCCGTTACACCCAATGTTGTGTAGGGCAGCGTTCTTTCTGTTTTCGTAATAAATTGTTTTTTTATGGGGCAGGGTTATTAGTCCGGTGCCCGACCCATAAACCTGGGACATACGACTGAAAGTAGATGGTACCCAGGGAGGATTGAACTCACTAGTCAGTTTTAATGATTCTAGCGAGACGAGCTTGTTAACCATTACACCACGCCGAGGTGTCCATTATATACAAGAGAGTAGGACAATTCTAAGGATTAAATCAATAACTATTCATACTGTAACAAATAACAATATATGGATTCTTGCTTCTTTTGATATAGACATTGTTACGCTGAGAATATACTTTTTCATTTGCCGGAAATTATATATATATATATATATATATATATATATATATATATATATATGTGTGTGTGTGTGTGTGTGTGTGTGTAGACTGTTAGACAGAAATACCTTTTTTAATTGATTTTTTAATCGTTTCACCCCAAGCAAGGTGGTACCGCCACTGATGTTCAGGGGGCTACAGGGGGTAAAAGAGAAAGAGACAAGAGAAAGATTTCAACACAGGAATGAAGACAGTTACGAAGGTATAGAGAAAGAAAAAGAACAAGATACACGGAGTAATGTGGAAAGAACTGGAGTCAAGTAGATAAGAGATGGGAATTGACTTTGCATTTAAGTTATTAGGGGTAGTAGCCGTCAAGAAAGCAAGTATATGAAAGGGAGTTCCACATAGGGAAGCAGGAGAAAAGAAGCTGTTAGAGTAGAATTTGCGTTAACAATTTATTGGTTTCACAGTAAAAGGGTGGGAACTGGTTGCTAATATGTTGGGTCGAGTACATTCATACATAGGAAACACCAGAGAGCTAAGTTCATTGGAGCAGAAGCCATGAAAGTATTTGTAGAAGAGATACAGGGAAGCCACACTGCGCCGGTGAGAACGTGACTCTATCTGAGCTGCCAACTCGGGACTGATCACATTTCAGATTCTCCTTTGGATTTTGTCAAAGACCCCTAGGTGGATAGTAGAAGCACCCGATCAGATATGGCAGCAGCATTCAATGCACAGTCTGATGGTAGATTTATGTGTGCAGGACTGTTTCAGATGGGAAAAACTAAGTTTATCGGTAAAATTTACGAGGTTTTTTTTTCCAATGTGTTTTTGAGATTATCAATTTCTTGTTCTTCGCTGAAATAAAAATATCGTCTCCATTGCAAACATATACTTGCTTAAATATCATGTTTTAAATTGTCGTCTGCCTTTGGTTGATTTACCGGTAAAGGGGTGGAACCTTGTGGCCAGTATTGTTGCCCGAGTAAATTTTTTTGGGGAGGGCACTAGTGACCTAAATTCATCTGAGCAGAAGCCATGAAAATATTTGTAGAATAGACAGTGAGAAGTCACATCCCACTGGTGAGAAAGTGGCTGGAGTTGAGCTGCCTGATCGGGAACAAGTAACCGCCATGCGTGATAAACGTTTGGCTGCGCAGGTCTCTTTCGAAATGTAACTAACTAATTAGGGATAACATTTTCCCGCAGTAGATTTCAATTACTTTCAGCGGTAGACCGATTACCAATCAAAACTACGGAACCCAATCTGTCCTGCTACTCAGCCCATAGCTGAAAGGAGAAGAGGTGTATTAAAACTTTTCCTAAGCCTATATATGCGTAAATGAATTAAACGAAATCGATTGAAATTCGAACTCAGATCTTCAACTTTTGATTCCGTTGTGTGTTTATGTTGTATGATTCTATAATTTTGAATGTTCTGTATTACAGGATACGTCAATACCGAACATAATGTTAAAACGTTATCTGAAAAAAAAATCTGTCATTAATTGAAGATATTTCTGAAAAGTTTGTATTAGAGATACAGTACTGCGCAAAAGTATTAGGACAAGAACTATTGTATCTTTCATGAGGCATATTGACAGAAAATAAACAATTTAATTAAAGTAACTCTATTTAATTTGATCAACAAATGCTTTAACAAGGAAAATACTTGTTACAACATAACATTAATATTAAGTATAATAGCCTTTTCTTTGATCACGGCCTTCATTCTGTCAGGCATTGACATCACAAATTTATTCAATGTATCTAATGGTATCTCTTGCTAAGCAGTTTGTATTTGTTCCTAAAGTGTGTTTTGCGAAGTAACATTAGATTTATCAATTCGAGAGGGGGGAACAAGAAAAAAGTCAGTCATATCCTATGATATAGAATAATGAATACTTTCAAAATAACTTGTTTAATAGAAAATAGGAAAAATTAAATATAAAATCTTTTTTATACATTTCTTCTACACCTAATTTGAAATAATCAATATTTATTAGCAATTTATTTGACTGTTCACCCTGTCTTTGAATTTCAGTGAGGTTTTTAGGAAAATCACCCCTGTCCTAATAGTTTTGCACACTGCCGGTAGTGTGCAAAAGTGTTAAGACAGGGGCGATTCTAAACTTTATTTCGATGCCTCATAAAAGATAAGCTAGTTCTTGTCATAAATACTATTGCACAGTACTGTACGTATGTGAGACATTTCTGTTGTAGCCTGTACAATTATGAATAAAAGAAATTGTCGTTGTGAAAATGGTTAAAAATACCACAAGAGGAGAACATGTTTAAAAAACACAAAAAAAAATCCATCCTTCCATTTGTATGAAGTATGATTTATCTATTCCTTTTGCTTCCTGAAACTATTGTTTTCTAAAAGATATGCATGGATCTGTCCAACCCAGCCTTTAAGATTTGAAAAAGAAATCACTCGACCGGCGGTCGAGAGCGAGGGAAAATCTACTCACCCAAAATCATTTTACTCGACCTACTCTATTTTCTTAATAGACGCCTTACTAAACATAACTTGAATCGCTGACGGAAAACAAAAAAATGAAATTTTAATTAAGATTTCGAACGTGTTAGAAAGGAGGTTTTTTTAAAAGTAATAACAACAAAATTTGTTCTTTCCTCTTAATAACAGCATAAACATGTTGATGATACATTTTGTATTTTTAAGTTGGAGCCTTTTAACATCATGCTGTTACTTTTTGGCAATTGAGTGGAGGTACCTAAATTCGTAGTTTCTTTTTTTCTGTTTGTCTACAACCTCCATCTCATAGATGATAAAAAAGAAAAAAATCTGGTTTTCTCAACAATTTTCTATAAAAAATTCCTTATATAATTTGTTTTCCGGTGCATGTTCGAAAGAAGTATGCATTTTTTTCTTTCCTTGAAATGTTCGATTTACTCTTCGTAAGCGAGGAGGAAATATACGATAATATTTTTCCAAATGAATTCCTAAAATCTGGGCGACAGAGACATTTTGGCTCCACTCTGGAAGCGTTTCTGACCGAAACGATAAAAGAGTTCAATAATCTCGTTGTAGGTCATTCTAAGTAACTTGTGAATCTTCAATGGCATATTTTTGGGTTGTAAAAGGAATCAGATTTTCTTTTTCTCTATTTGAACGAACACGTTTCATTACGAGGTTTTTAATCGACTAAAGCAATAAACTTTAATTACCCAATTAAATTTTTGATCGACTGAATCGATCAGGCAAATGAAATCTCAAAGGCTGGTCCAACTTAAGCAAATTTGTACATTAGGAATTAGTTTCGGTGTTAAATTATACTCGATCTTTTCTATATAATTCTACATTTTTCTAGTTGGTTTCCCAGGATGATGATTTATCTTTATTTTCATTATTTGCAATCAACTATTTTTTTCATGTTGCTATTCTCTCTACTGATGTAGCGCTTCGGGTTCCTACCAATTCGATAAATTCTGTCTAAATTTATCTGGTGTAGACATATGGTTAGTTACATTGTTTTCAGAAACAGGTTAACACACACATACTTCCACACAAACACTCACTAACACATATATATGATAAGAATACACTTTTAAGTTAATGATATGCTAGAGAAGGATGTGCGTTGTGGTACAGTGGATATCGGCTCGGAACGAGAAACCAACGACCCGAGTTCGAATTCCAGTTGAATCCATTGTATTCACTTAGGCGCAAATACCCTTGGGAAAGGTATTAATCCGTCTCTTCCTTCCAGTTATGGGTTAAATAACAGGACAGATTGAGTTCTATAGCCTTGGTCGGCAACCAGTCTACCGCAGAAAGCAATGGCAAACTACTGAGGGATAATCTTCTGCCCAGTCAGTCATGCCTCGAGAGAGACATGATCGCCCAAGCGTGTATCACGTATGGCACTTAAATGGCTGATATGCTAGAGTGCTCAATATCAATATTAGAGCTGGCTGTTGAGTTCAATATCCACACACACACGCGCGTGCGTACAGACATAATTATATAATACTATTTCTATTATTGGTATCTAAACTTATTTATAAATGGAAATTTGTGTGTGTGTCTCTGTGTGCGTGTCCGTCACCTAGAGACTCCGAAACGGCTGAACCGATTTTCTTGAAAATTTACACAGTTTTGCTATAAGCGTCTGCGAGTGTTCTTAGCTAGGTTTTGTGTCGAGGTACCGCCGATAAATACCGAAAATCGATAATCGAAAAAATCGGGTTATAGAAGGAATGGTCCGATTTTAATGGAATTTGATACACTTATAGACAAAGACATAAGAAACGATATTCAGAAGTTTCAATGTTGCAGGTTTTACAGTAGTACAGAAAATCGATAATATATATATATATATATATATATATATATATATATATATATAAAAGGCAAGTTGTTTGTGTGTGTGTCTGTTTATCTGTCTGTATGTCCTTCATACAAATTTACAATTTTTCACCGATTCTCTCCAGATTTCACACAATTATTCTTTCGGTAGAGTGTGAGCTCCAGGACCATGGATTAGTTTTAAAGCTTTCAACGCCGAGCTATATTGCTAGTTTCTAATAAAACACGGTAAAATTCAGTTAGGAGATTTTAAGGAGCATGGAACCACCTCTTAATTGCTGTTGTTCTCAGAACAGGAGGCTTAACACCTGTTAGGATCCCAGCTATGGGCAAACTGGGGTCAAAACACTATGAATGCATAAAAATACACTTTTTTGAAATATATACATAAAATTGAACTTTTATCGAAAAATATACATTTTTGAAGGAAAAATATTACCAACAAGACATTTTTGAAAAAAAATATTATTACTATAACACATTTTTGAAGGAAAAAACTATTCTCAGCAAAACACTTTTTAATACAAGACATTTTAATTTTTTAAAAATAAAAATGAAGAATAAAAATTTCGTTAAAATCTGACTAAATGAACCTTCTCACTATAGCCGAATATTAAATAAAATTACCTTAAAACCCCACTTTCTGGCATTAAATAACCCACGGACGTTGATATATATTGTTGATTAAACAAAACTGAATGTTTAATAAGACAGTTTTAAACGCTGCACAAGAGCTATCGTATTTCGGTACTATCAATAGTACTTCATTAGGCAAAGTTCCTGACACAACAGAGTATATTAAAAAGGCCCAGACAGTGGTGATGTCTGTAGATTGTGCCAAGAAGAGAAGTTATCCATAATATTATTTCCAGAACGAATATATTCAAAACAATTACCACGCGATTCTCCTTCGAATTGGGCAACAAGCAAAAGTCACCGAGAGCATAACTTTGATTCTTGGACGTATAAGTAACAATTTTTTTTATACCCATCTCTCTCAACATAAATTTTATTGCATAACGACCTTCTAAACTGTTTTCACGTACCGACTGCCTTCTGAAATATTGTCGGATGTGAAAGCTGTGTTTAGCAGTAGGTGTTCAAACACCTGTTACAAAGGTCTTCTTTATTCTGGAACAATATTTTTGTAATGATATCCTAAAATTATAATTATCTAGGACAGTAATAACCATCTCTCCGAAAAGATAATGTCTGATAAGCCCTTTCTACAAAACACAGACCAGCGGGATATAATTATCCGCCCTTGATTTTATCAGGCCTAAACCGAACATGTTTAAGATCGACACCGGTTGTACCTGAAACTCAGGTTAAACATCTGTATTGTTTTTACGTTTTGAAAGCTCTGTTGGCATTAATTTTTTTTTAAATCATATCACCCCGAGCAAGGCAATAGTGCGGGGGCTACATAAGAGTAAAAAAATTAGAAGAAAGTGAAGAGAAGGACAAACCAGTTAGAAAGGAGCAGGTGAAGGAAGGGAATACAGGTGTGATAAAAGTTGCATAGGTGGAGAGAAAAGAAAGGGTATACAGGGTGGAGAGGAAAGAACTAGGGTCAAGCGGATAAGAGATGAGTATTGACCTTGCATTTAAATTCCTGGAGGTTGCAGCCGTCAGGAAAGCAAGAATAAGGAAATCAATTACTACTTATTTGGATCCCTCCGAAAAGACTGAAATTCTCTAGAAGCCTTCAAGATCTACTTAACCAAGGTAATTAAAATATAATATATAATGTTCCGAGAGGATTGTATCATGAAGCTACTCCATACGTGGCAAAAGTGAGTGGAATATAATGATACGACGTGGTTGATTAAAACTATTTCCAAATATCTTGACATTGTCTTAGAAATTAACTTAGAAGTCGCTACGATATTTTTCTCTGATTTCTAACTCTGAAAGAAAGCTACAAGGCCTCCTACAGAAGATAGTTGAAGACAGTGACAAAAAAGGACTACAAATAAACTACAAGACCCCCTACAGAAGGTAGTTGAAGACAGTGATAAAAAAGGACTACAAATAAACTGCAGGAAAACCGAATGAATGGTCATCATCAAAAAAGCAACCCGAAATACTAAGTACAGTTGTAAGATACTAAATTCAGTCAGGTACAGAAGTTTAAATATCTAGGAAGTTTTCTAACACACAACACAGAGATCCGAAGGCGAATTGGCATGACAAAAGACGCGTACCAGAAGCTGAGTAAAGTATTAAGAAATACGAAAAATTCGCTAGAAACAAAGAGGATAGTACTGGATTGCTATATGATGCCAGTTCTTCAATATGGCAGTGAATGTTGGATATTATAATCAAAGATGAATAAACACTTGAAGCAGCTGAAATGTGATTGAACGGAATGATGCTTCGGATATCATGGACCTAGCATGACAGCAATGATGAGGTGTTGGAAAGAATGGCATTGCAAATAAAACTAATAGTGAGCACCAGAAGAGAAAACTAAAGTTCCTGAGACATGCAATGAGGAAGGAGGGCTTGGAGAATCTGATACTGACAGGCCAGAAAGAAGGAAAAAGAGACAGAGGAAGACAGCGGATAACATATTTAAAGGGGCTGATCAGGTAGATGACGGAACGGGTGTTGCGTTGAATAACAGGAGAAAAAGTATTAAGAGCTACCAGGAATAGGGAGACGTGGAAAGCCATGATCGCCTATGTCCTGAAAGGATAGGGCACATAGAAGAAGAAGAAGAAGAAAAAGAAGAAGATGATCCACGCGCCTAGAGACCTTGAGAATGTATTGAGAACGTATTCTCTTCTTGGCACAATCTACAGACATCACCACTGTCTGGGCCTTTTTAATATACTCTGTTGTGTCAGGAACTTTGCCTAATGAAGTACTATTGATTGTACCGAAATACGATAGATCTTGTGCAGCGTGTAAAACTGTTTTATTAAACATTCAGTTTTGTTTAATCAACAATATATATCAACCTCCGTGGGTCATTTAATGCCAGAAAGTGGGGTTTTAAGGTACTTTTATTTAATATTCGGCTATAGTGAGAAGGTTCATTTAGTCAGATTCAAATAGTTTTAATCAACCACGTTTTCCCAATAGTCACTCAAGCTTTTTACCATCTATCTATTCATCAAGGAAAATATTGCGTTAGATTTTAAGAAATACAACAATTGTGAAGTCATTTTTTATGTATCGGTGACCATTTCTTGATATTTCTTCCCGTGTTTGTGTTTTAATTGGACCTACTAACCAGATTGAAATGTTTTGCGTTATAACTCAGAACACGACACACTGTCCTTTTCGATATTCTACGCTAACACAAAATTTAAAATTTAAATCGCTTGAAATAACGGATTGTTTTATAACTGGTCTCTTGATACAGGACTCAGATGAACGTGATAAGGGCCTAACTTATCAAACCTGCATCGGAATCATTTCGAAAATTCAAAGAATTTCTTCACTGTTCAATGATAACATCAAATTACTCCAAGTAATTCTAGTATCTTTTTACATTTCTTTAAACTCTAAAATGTTGATTTTTAATTCATCCGTCATATTAGCATTACGAGCCATTATAAATCATCAAACTTCTAACGTTTCCTTTGATTAGAGACTTCGAAATTCATGAGAGTTCATATAAATGTCTACCGTTTGATTATATCCTCAGATAAAGAAATGGTATCCTAACTGTACAATTTAATGTTGTCACCGCCCTGTAAAATCGACTTTTATATTCCATCATGTATTTGCTTTAGCTTTAGATTCCAATAAATAAAATATATACAGGACTGTGCAAAAGTATTAGGACAAGAACTATTTAATCTTTTATGAGGCATATTGATAGAAAATATACAATTTAAATAAAGTAATTATATTTGATTTACTCAAAAAATGCTAAAACAAGAAGAAATACTTGTTACAAAATAAATTTAATATTTACTATAATAACCTTTTGCTTTTAAATAATAAAATAACTGCGACAATTTACCAATCGCACCTAATATATATATATATATATATATATATATATATATATATATACTGTACTGTGCAAAAATATTAGAACAAGAACTACTTTTTTCTTTTATGAGCCATATTGACAGAAAATAAACAATTTAATTAAAGTAATTTTATTTGATTTACTCAACAAATGCTTTAACAAGAAAAAATAGTTGGTAGAAAATAAATTTGATATTTAGTATAATAGCCTTTTGCTTTGATCACAGCCTTCATTCTGTCAGGCATTGACATCACAAGCTTCTTCAATGTATCTAATGGTATCTCCTGCCAAGCAGCTTATTTTTGTTCCCAAAATGTGTCTTGCGAAGTAACATTAGATTTATCAATTCAAGAGAGGTGGAAATAATGAGTAGTTTCAAAATAGCTTGTTTAATAGAAAATAGGAAAATTTAAATATAACTTCTTTCTAATACATGTCTTTTACACCTAGTTTGAAATGATCAGTATTTATTTGTTATTTACTTGCCTTTTCACCCTGTATTTGAATTTCAGTGAGGATTTTAGGAAAATCACCCCTGTCCTAATTCTTTTGCACACTGCCGGTAGTGTGCAAAAGTGTTAGGACAGGGGTGATTCTAAACTTTATTTCGATGCCTCATAAAAGATAAGCTAGGTCTTGTCATAAATACTATTGCACAGTACTGTACGTATGTGAGACATTTCTTTTGTAGCCTGTACGAATATGAGCAAAAGAAATTGGCGTTCAGAAAATGTTTAAAAGATTAAATTACCACAAGTGAAAAACATGTTTAAAAAACACAACCAGTTCATTCTTCCACTCGTATGTAGTATTATTTTATTCTATTATTTTTCTTCCTGAAACTATTGTTTTCTTAAAGACATTTTTTTAATCATTTCACCCCAAGCAAGACATTCCACTGCCACTATTGCTCAGGGGGCTACGTAGGTGAAAGTGATGAGAAAGTGTGTTTAGTTACAAGAAATTTCGGAAGTATGGTGATAGATGGATGAGGATACCGAGGATGGGGGTTGGGTAGATGGAAGGAGTGTTTGAGAGAATGGGTGCAAGTTAGTGTGATAAGAGGTGTTTATTGACCTTACATTTAAATTCCTGGAGATTGTGGCCGTCGGGGAAGCAAGTATATGGAAGGTAATTCCACAGGCGGGAAGGGCGAGAAAAGAAGCTGTTAGAGTAAAAATTGCGGTGACATCTAATCTGTTTCATTGTAAAAGGGCGGGACCTAGTTGCTAATCTAGTATCTCTTACATAGGGATCACCAGTGAACTAAGTTAATCGGAGCAGTAGCCGTGAACGTATTTATAGAACAGGCACAGTGAAGCCATATCACGCCGGTGAGAGAGTGACTGCAGCCGGGTTGACAGGTCTGCATCGATGATATTACAGATTTTCAGTTCTATTATGTCACGGACCTCGAGGATAATAGCAGGGTCACGCGAACAGATGTGGCAGCAGTATTCAATACACGGGTGGATGGTAGATTTATAGATGTGCAGTTTGGACTCAGGCGGGAAAAACTTCCGGGCTCTGCGCAGAGAAACGACTTTCATAGAAGCGGATTTAGCAATGAATTCGATATAGTCATTCCACTTGAGGTCCGTTGAGAGTGTGAGGCCAAGTTGGCGTACTGTTTTACTCTCAGGGAGACAGGCCTGTTCCACGCTAATGGGAAGTAAGAGCGATTGTCTATGATGGCTAACTGATAGCAGCTTCGTTTTGGAAGCATTAAAATTTACGAACCATTTCTTTCCCCAGTACACCACAGATTGGAGGTCTTTCTCAAGCTCGGCAGCGTGGTTCGCTTCATAGCCGATATCGGATTTTTGATTGAAGCGGGAGTAAACAGTGGTGTCATCGAAGTACATGTCTACTTGGGATCTTATAGCATCGGGGAGATCGTTAATGCTGATCAGAAAGAGCGTAGAACCTAGGATAGAGCCTTGAGGATCACCCACGTTTGTATGGTAGTTTTGGGAGGCTTGTCCGTTTAATACTACATTCAATGTGCGATTACAAAGGAATGACTGGTTTAGGTAAAACAAATGTCCAGTTATACCATAGCCCCGCAGTTTGCGTAGATAGCCAGCATGCCAGACTCTGTCGAACGCTTTGGAAATATCTAAGGCAACGGTTCGAGCTTCGACATTCTTGTCGAGAGCCTGGTATATATACTCAGTGATGGTCGTTAGCATATCAGCAGTCGACCTGGTGAAGCAGAATCCATACTGTTTGTCAGAGAGGAGCCTGTGGGCTGTGGGATGCTGGACCACCTCGGCGTTGATAATGGCTTCGATCACTTTGCCAAAGATCGGAAGGAGACTGATTGGGCGGTAATTAGAGAGTTCTCAAGTATTCTTAAATATAGGAACTACAGAGAACCAATAGGCAGGAAAGCAGGAAGCAGATAGACTGGAGTTGTAGAATTTTGACAGGACAGAGGATAGTTCAGGGGCACATTTCTTCAAGACTATGATTGAGATTCCATCCCCTCCACTCGCTTTGTGGGGGTCAAGTTCAGAGATTATTTTAAAGACCAGCGAGTGGGTAATGTGGAGGTCAGTCAGTTGACCCTGAGTTCTAGGTGGGAAGTCGGGTGTAGGTACTCCAGATACATCCAGTCTCGAATTGGTAGAGAATCTGCGAGCAAAGCATTCAGCCTTGTCCGCTGAAGAGGTGAGGACCTTAAATCCATTTATTAGAGGGGGTATTAAGGTTTGACTCTTGTTAATCACGCTTTTACAGAGTCGCCAGTAGTCTTTTGCACCGAACTTACAGAATGATATGCGTTCCTTTATTCTGACCTGCACTGATCTGTACAACCCAGCCTTAGAGATTTGAAAAAGAAATCACTCGCTCGGCGGTCGAGTGCGAAGGAAAATTTACTCGCTCCAAAATCATTTTACTCGACCGACTCCATTTCTTTGATTCTCGCCTTACGTATACATAGCCTGAATCGCTAACAAAAACAAAACTGAAATTTTAATTAAGATTTTGAACGTGTTAAAAAGGATTTTAATTTTTTTAAAATAAAAACAACAAAATTTGATTTTTCCTCTTAATAATAGCATAAACACTTTGATGATAAACTTTGTTTTTATCAAGTTTGTGCCCTTTTAACATCATGATATGCTGTTTAGTTTTGGCAATTGAGTGGAGGTACCTAAATTTGTGGTTTCTTTCTTCTGTTTGACAACAACCTCCATCTCATAGATGATAAAAAAAATAACATATTTGATTTTCAATAAAACATTACTTACTTGTATAATTTGTTTTTCGGTGCGTGGTTGAAAGAAGTATGCGTATTTTTTCTTACTTTCAAATATTCAATTTACTTTTCGCGGAGAGGAAATATAAATTTATTTTGATGCCTCATAAAATATAAAATAGTTCTTCTCTTAATACATTTGCTCAGTACTGTATATTGATTCAGTTAATCTTCTGAGATCGAGCATGCGCGGAAAGACTCACTGAAAATAAGCAACAGATGAAAACTAACATTTTTCCCGCCATCATACAAATGAATGATTTAAAAATAAATTCATCCATGATTTTCTCATTTCATTTAAATAAAGAAAATCGTTACATCGCTTCCACGTGTATACATTATTTCGCTACAACCTTGAACAGAAATATGTTTCGTTTAGTCATTCACACACTTACTAATTTTACCGACATATAAACACACTTCACTTATAGTTTAAGTCCGCTTGACACGCATTATTTTACAAGACTTATACATACATTCATAATAAACATAGAGTGTTTTTTTATTCCACGTCACTCTGCATTTAAAGTATCCATCCGTTCCTTTATTCTACCTGAAGCGTATCTGACTAATGAATTCAAAATTCAATCAGCATAGGCCTGTGTAGATTTTTAAAACATTTCTGCGGACCTGAAGGTGATTACCACCATCTTTAAATTTGTTGATTTTCAGTTTGTTTTATTACTTTTTTTTCAGTAGTCCTATCGGTTATTACATAAAGTTTCCGATTACCAAAATAATTTCAAAAAATTCAATATTTATACAATTTTAAGGGGAGGGTCTCAGTTTCTTATACAACGTTATAGTAAATCGATCCTCCATTTTAGAAACACTCGCGTTGGGGTCGCTTTGTTTTTTTTGTTTTTTTTTTTGGGGGGGGGGACGTGTTTTTGGTCTTGTTTTTGTCTTTTTCAAGTTTTCTTTAATTCTTACGATGCCATCTTCCTCGGAAACTCCAAGAATGGCTTTATTGAAAGATTTAGCAAAGCATTGAATATGCTCAAGAAAAAAGTTAATTGCACAGAACCGATTTAAGTTTGTATGAAAATTTGTTTAAATGTTGAAATTTTTACAAATTATTTTTGCCTGTAGGAAAGTTTAGGATTTGATAAGATTGCACAAAAAAAAAAAAATTAAAAAATGATAATTAACAAACGTACAGGTGGTGGTAAAATTATACTAGAGAGTGGTTCCAAAACAGAGGGTCGATTTACTATAACGTTGTATAAAAAACTGCACCCCCCCTCTAAAATTGTTTAAATATTGAAAGTTTTCCAAATTGTTTAAATATTGAAAGTTTTCCAAATTGTTTTTGTCAGTTGGAAATTTTAGGGTGTCATCGATATGACTGCACTGATAAAAGTAAAAAAATAAATAAAAACAACAAATTTAAATGTGGTGTTAGTCTCCTTCAGGTCCGCCAAGTTTTCTTTTTAAATTGAAAAAAAAAATCATTCGTTAAAAAATACTCTGAAGAAGCTTGTTAAATTGAAACATGTTAACTGAAAGACACTTTTGCCTACCTGTTCTTTACTTATTCTAATCATATATATATATATATATATATATATATATATATATATATATATATATATATACGTTTTGCGTGTTTGTAAAACCATTTGAAAACAATCACAATTTTACACGCATTTAATCAAGAACACACATTCACGCTCAGGAATAGATGTATGAAGTGTTCATTAGAATTTTTAAAACAAAGAAAAAAATAATCTCATCCGCTTCCAGCAGACGTTATTGTTTAAATGAACTCATCGAATAATGTTTATTGTTTCAGAATTCAAACAATTTTTTCCCAATTGAAATATCTTACCGTTGGTATATTTGCTGCTTCTGTTTATTTTGATTATGAAAATATCAAATTTTCGTTTCTGCCATATTTTTATCTTAGTATAATCGCGGCTAATTGCTTTTCATTCAAAATTCCAGCTTCAAAATGAATCAGCGCTCACAGTGACGTATAAGTACGTATTCCGGAATGGTTCAACTTGCATTAAATGTTGATTATTAACGTCTACATTTTCGGTATATACTTTAATTTCATATTATGTCTATATCAAATGTTATAAAAATTCAAATCATATCTATCTATCTATCTATCTATCTATCTATCTATCTATCTATCTATTTTTTATGTGTGTGTTTTCCAAATAGGTTTTGTGAAACAATAACAACAATTTTTTAAAGATTTTATTTGAAAATTTAAGAAATATGTGTTTCACCTTTCCAATAAATATATTAACTTCTCAAGTGTCCTGGATATGACGATAAACTGTGGTGATACCGAGCAAAGCGAAGGAGCGGATATTTACCCTCAGAGATTCAGACAGCAAATGACCAAAACTGGTCTTTGCGCATCTGGCTCCACGCAGAAGTTCCGGAGGTAAACCAAAAATAAATAAATATCAAATTCTTTTTACGGACCTGTAGCGGCGTAAAGGGGACATTTTACTCCAAAATGTGTCCCTCGCCCGGGAAAGAACGACATGAGCAACAGGTGTCGCTGGACCGTTATCCTGCAACTGTGCGTATCAAAGACAAACTCACTATAGGAACATGGAACGTCAGGACACTGAACTGTGGACAACTAGAGAATGTCAAACAGGAGATGAACAGACTGAATATCAGCATCCTAGGAATATGTGAAACAAGATGGCCTAATAACGGAGATTTCAGTAGCGACACCCACAGGATAATATATGCAGGAGGAAAAAACACGAAAAAGGGGTCGCTTTAATACTAAACAAACAAGTGAAGAGATGTATACTAGGATACTGGCAACTGTCAGAGAGAGTCCTCTTGGTTAAACTGCGGGGAAGGCCCCTCAATATAGCCATTATAGTAGTCTATGCGCCAACAACTCAAAGCTCAGAGGACGAAATAGAATCATTCTATTCAATACTGGACAGTGCTAAGGCTCAGTGCAAAAGCCAAGAAGTCAGGATAATAATGGGGGACTTAAATGCAAAGGTAGGTAAAGATAGAGAAGGAGACACGAACGGCAACTTCGGACTAGGAGAGCGCAACGAAAGAGGAGAAAAATGTATCCAATGGTGCTCAGCCAATGACCAGGTCATTACTAACACCTGGTTCCAAGAACACCCACGACGTTTATGGACATGGAGAAGCCCAGGAGGGGACACGAAGAACCAAATAGATTATATAACTATAAACAAGAGATTCAGGAACACAGTAGTCCAATGCAAAACGTACCCAGGTGCTGACTGCGGAAGTGACCACGTCCCAGTCATCTGCAAACTAAAAGTGAAACTCCGAAGACTGAAGAAACCCAGCATAACACCAAGACTGCAATACGACACACTAGAGGATGATCTCACCCTGCAGAAAGAATATAATAACAGCGTAAAAAAGAAATATGAAGAACAAATTGGAAAAGGATACTCAAAATGGGAGTCACTAAAAGAAGCAATGGTGACCTCAGCGAACAACATAGCCCCAAAGGAAATCAGACGCAGAAGAAAAAATGAGTGGATGACCGAAGAGATCCTCCACATGATGCAAAGGAGACAAAAAAATAACGCCAAGACACGGAGCAGAGTACAAAAAACTTCACAGGGAGATAAGGAACAAATGCAGACAAGCCAAAGAGGAATGGCTCAACAACAAATGTGCAGAAGTAGAGAGACTGAGCAGGAACAACAAAGCAGAAATGCATAAAGAGATAAGAGAACTGACAGGACAAAAAACCTGTTCCTCAACAGGATGCATAAAATCCAAGGAAGGGACAATCATAGTAGAGAAAGAGGAAATACTCCAGCGATGGGAAGAATACATAAAGGATCTCTTTGGCGACAAGAGAGAACAACCGAGAATGGATGGACCGGAAATACTAAAATCCGAAGTGGAAGCTGCAATGGCCAAAATGAACAGAAGTAAAGCACCTGGCCCAGATGGCATAGTGATAGAGCTGCTGACAGCCTTAGAAGAATATGGCATAGAAAAGATTACCGACATAATAAACGAAATTTATAGCAACGGAATAATACCAGATGACCTATGCAAGTCGATATCTATAGCACTGCCGAAGAAACCAGGTGCAAACGAGTGTGAACTACACAGAACTATCAGCTTAATGAGTCACATTACAAAACTGATTGTCAGAATCCTGATGAATAGAGCGAGAAGCAGAATCAGGCCAGAGATAGGGCAGGAACAGTGCGGGTTCGTCAAAGACACTGGAACAAGGAACGCCATATTCAGGATTAGGATGCTCTCTGAAAGGGCATTACAAATGAAGAAAGACTTGTACCTATGCTTCAATGATTACGCGAAAGCATTCGACAAAATACGACACAAAGAATTGATGGAAATGATAGGCAACCTCGACATTTTCGGCAAAGATATAAGAATAATCAAGAAGCTCTACTGGCAGCAAACGGCCTGCATACGGACAGGTAACGACCTCAGTAGATACACAAAGATAGAAAAAGGCGTAAGACAAGGATGTGTCTTTTCACCGGATTTGTTCAACCTATACAGCGAGAATATTTTGAGGACCCTAGATGACACACCAGGATTTATTATTGGAGGCCACAACCTGAACAACATAAGATACGCGGACGATACAGTACTGATTGCGGACACGGAAAGGAAACTGCAAGATCTCATACAGAAAGTAGCAGTGGAGAGTGACAAGAAGGGACTACAAATAAACTTTAAGAAAACTGAGTGCATGGTCATCAGCAAAAGATACAACCCAAAATGCCAAATACAGGTGGGGTATAACAGAATCAAACAAGTCCAAGAATTTAAGTACCTAGGAAGTGTTCTAACAGGAGATGGAAAGTGCGACACGGAGATCCGAAGGCGAATTGGCATGGCAAAGGACGCGTTCCAGAAGATGAGCAAAATACTAACACACAGGAAGATCTCAATAGAAACGAAGAAAAGAGCGCTAGACTGCTACGTGATGTCAGTTCTTCAGTACGGCTGTGAATGCTGGACAATATCATCGAAAATGAGGAAAAAACTGGAAGCGGCCGAAATGTGGTTCTACAGAAGGATGCTACGGATATCGTGGACTGAGCATGCAAGCAACGACGAAGTGTTAGAAAGAATGGCAACAAAAAGGAAATTGATGCTGAGCATCAGGAAGAGACAACTGAAGTTCCTGGGACATGTAATGAGGAAGGACAGCCTGGAGAACCTGATACTGACTGGTCAGATAGAAGGAAGGAGAGACAGATGAAGGCAGCGGATAACATATCTGCAGAGTCTGATCAGGTGGATGACGGAACGGGGGTTGCCAGGAGCAACAGGAGCAAACATACTAAGAGCCACAATGGATAGGGAGACGTGGAGATCCATGATCGCCTACGTCCTGAAGGGACAGGGCACATAGAAGAAGAAGAAGAAGAAGAAGCGGAACTCTGGATCCTGATTGGTCATCAAATAGCAAAATTCAAAGTACGTCAGAGAAACGGATTTTACATAGCTAAAGATGAAAATCGTTTCTGATCCACCTGAAGGACAGGATTGAATATTTAAGGATGGTCACTAACCGGTAACGGGCAGTCAGAGGAGGCAGGTTGCTGACACACATCAAAGATGTAACTCTCAACTTCAAGTGACCCGGACATTGTCTTATCTATCTATCTATCTATCTATCTATCTATCTATCTATCTATCTATCTATCTATCTATCTATCTCAGTCTGTTCATATCTATCTATCTATCTATCTATCTATCTATCTATCTATCTATCTCAACAATTACTGCTACGAACATTTTTTATGAACTCTTAATTCTTCAACCTCATCATTGAATACGTACTCGACTAATAACTTACTAATATTTATAATTGAACATTAATTTCTACAATTCTTGTTATTATTTCCTTTTAATAAATTTCCATTTTACATTCAAAGCGTATATTTTTTTATTCCACTCTTCTACATTAATTCACACATTCCAACTGCCGACAACCAACCTTCTGATGAAAACTCTTTTGATGCATATTATTCAACATAAATCCTGTAAACTGCAGTGAGTTCGGTTAAGTCTGACACAAGGCCGAACAAAAGAAACATTAACCAGCTCCCTACGCTTCAAAACTACATCCGGTAGCAAAGCCTCTGGTCTGGATATCGAGTGTTTTGAAGAGAGTAGAACGACCTTTTAATTGCTATTGTTCCCAGTGTCAGTCTGATTCGGGTGGTAGCAACTGTTAAGTTTCAAACTATGGGAAAACAGTGACCCGCTCCAACCAAAAAAAAAAAAAAAAAATGATGAAAGTGTGAAAGTGAATGTTTGTGATAAAATAAAATTAGCAACAATAAATATTATAAACAAATTATTAACAATACCTTTTTAATACAAAATTACCAGTAATACATTTTATAACAGATTACATTTTATTTCCAGTTGAAAAAAAATACAATTGAATATATTTAGTTGAAGTCATAAAAATGCGTAAATATATTTCGGCATTAAATATCACAGAAAGAACGATATATCGCTAAACGAAAGCAACTAACCAAATCAGTCAATCATTTTTTACTCGAGTACTTTTGAATAATGCTACATTCGTCTTCAAGAATTTCGATTTTTTTGTATTGTGTAATTATTTTTTTAATAATCATATTGCCCCAACAAGGCGTTTTACAGCAAACTGTTTTGCAGGGGGTTACATGTTATATGGGGTGTCAGGAAGTGGGTAAGAGAAGCATGAGTATACTGATGAGAATGGAGTGGACGGAGAAAGAAGCATGAGAGAAAGGATGCTGCAAGAAAGAATGACAGGCTATAGGGGGTGTCAGGAAGTTGGTAAGAGAAGGATGAGAATACTGATGAGAGTGGAGTGGACGGAGAAAGGAGCATGAGAGAAAGGATGATGTCAGAAAGAATGACAGGTTATAGGGGGTGTCAGGAAGTGGGTAAGAGAAGGATGAGAATACTGATGAGAGTGGAGTGGACGGAGAAAAGAGCATGAGAGAAAGGATGCTGCAAGAAAGAATGACAGGTTATAGGGAGTGTCAGGAAGTGGGTAAGAGAAGGATGAGAATACTGATGAGAGTGGAGTGGACGGAGAAAGGAGCATGAGAGAAAGGATGCTGCAAGAAAGAATGACAGGTTATAGGGAGTGTCAGGAAGTGGGTATGAGAAGGATGAGAATACTGATGAGAGTGGAGTGGACGGAGAAAGGAGCATGAGAGAAAGGATGCTGCAAGAAAGAATGACAGGTTATAGGGAGTGTCAGGAAGTGGGTAAGAGAAGGATGAGAGTACTGATGAGAGTGGAGTGGACGGAGAAAGCAGCATGAGAGAAAGGATGATGTAAGAAAGAATGACAGGTTATAGGGGTGTCAGGAAGTGGGTAAGAGAAGGATGAGAGTACTGATGAGAGTGGAGTGGACGGAGAAAGCAGCATGAGAGAAAGGATGCTGTAAGAAAGAATGACAAGTTATAGGGAGTCTCAGGAAGTGGGTAAGAGAAGGATGAGAATACTGATGAGAGTGGAGTGGACGGAGAAAGGAGCATGAGAGAAAGGATGCTGCAAGAAAGAATGACAGGTTATAGGGAGTGTCAGGAAGTGGGTAAGAGAAAGATGAGTATACTGATGAGTGAGGAGTGGACGGAGAAAGGATTCCCTGTACTAAAACCATTAGTTTGGGTGAAGATATTGTCATTAGTCATTGAAAGTAAGTTCAGTTGCACATGCATGCAATATTATTTTAAGAATATTTGGTTTGTTGGATGGAGACAGATTGCAATTTATTTTTATACACGGAGGCAAGGATTATTTGGATATTTTGATCATCGGGGACGTTTGTCAGGAATTATTCGAACGTTAAGTAGTTTTAACACACTTTGCGTGCCAAAATGGAAAACCTTGTATGAGAACAAGAAATGTAAAAAGCATAATGACTAATTTGTTAGTCATCTCTAACAAAATATATATGTGTGTGTGTTTGTGCGTGTGAGTGTTTGTTCGTGTGTGTGTGTGTGTATGTTGGTGTGTGCATGTTTGTGTGTGTATGTTAGTGTGTATTTATGTGTGTATTTTTGTGTGTGTTTCTGTGTGTGTTTGCGTGTGTGTGCGTGTGTGCGTGTGTTTGTGTGCGTGCGTGTTTGTGTGTGTGCGTTTGTGTATGTTGGTGCGTGTTTTTCTGTGTGTGTGCGTGAAAAGAACTTTTAAATCATTACTTTTTTGAACAAAACAGAGATGAATCAACATGTATTTGATGATTGCCTGAGACGTGAAATTAAAGAATTACGAGACGAACTTTACTTGTCTTTCTCTAACTTCAATATGCGCCAAGTAGAATACTACATATTTGAAAATGTTATTAAGCCAAAATATATGCCCGCTATATCGATGATATTTTTGTTTTAGCTGACAATACAAAAGAAACTGATAATCTAGAAAACAATTGAATTGAAACTCTGTCCGTAACTTACCTATGTACTAAAGTCAAAGATATAAATTTATATTTTAAATAGTCTCGTAGAATTTAGTAGTAATGCTTTCATTCACTCTTTTGTTACACAAAATCCCCACTAGTAGAAATAACATACCTTCTTAATTTTATGAGGGAATGCCTACTTCTATATAAAATAGCCTTTATAAAGTTTTTCCTCCAACGAACATAAGAAAATGAATCCTTTTGTCTTGTTTGCTTTAAAAAATGAATAATGTTAAACAGTCGCTAGTTAGCAACGGTTTTACAAACTAAGCCATCGATCACGAGATTAGACTATTTTTTCAATAATGGCTAATAATAATTTTAAATAAACAGATAAAACCAATAACTATTTACACTCTTTGAACGGTTGTACCCATCTTTGTTGCCATATTCACGACGTTTTGCGCGTTGTACGTACTGGAATTCTCTTTCAAAGATTCGTTAAACTGGAACAATGAACAATGAACACTTCCAGATATGTCATTTAACGCCTGCTTTTGCCAGTTTTTTTTTGTTTTTTTTTTTGCGGGTATACAGTCACTGGATTAAACTAAAGCATTTATTTACTGTACCATGTGTCCTTGAATATATCAGTGAAAGAATTTTGGATATTTATATCAGTTTCAATATTTCTTTTTTCCCAGAGACCAATATTTTTTTTCCAGGGATCATACTAAAATTTTGTTTTATTTTTTTCTAGCACTTTGTATTACTGTTTACCAAATTGTATTCATTTTTATGCTTGGCCGAATTAGGAGATTTTTGTGATCTCACATGTGCACTGATTCATTAAGCTTTCTTATTTTTCAGTGATATTGTCTATCTATTATTTCTGCTTCATCCAACAAGAGGCAGTGATTTTACTTTTTTCCTCAATATATAGTCAGCTATGGCTGATTTTTTAAATTCTTCTTATATTAAGAATTTACATTGTTCTTTCAGTCTTATTGCAAGTGGGCGGTCAGTTTTCTCCATATGTCTTATCACAACTGCATGGATGTCGTGGACACAATCTTTAATCGAGGGTTGCCTTACTCGGAAGCGCTCTCTGCGAAGTGTTGAACCACTTTTGAAGATTGCCCTGTTATTATGTAGACCACATATCTAAACTTATTTATAAATGGAACTTTGTCTGTGTGTGTCTATGTGTGTGTGTGTGTCCGTTACCTATAGACGCCGAAACGGCTGAACGGATTTTCTCGAAAATTTACACAGTCGTACTATAAGCGTCTGCGAGTGATCTTAGCTAGATTTTGTGTCGATAATATCGTTTATTATGTCTTTGTCTATGAGTGTATCCAATTTGATTAAAATCGGATCACTCCTTATATAACCCGGTTTTTTCGATTATCGATTTTCGATATTTATCGGGGGTACCTCGACACAAAACCTAGCTAAGAACACTCGCATACGCTTATAGTAAAACTGTGTAAATTTTCAAGAAAATCGGTTCAGCCGTTTCGTAGTCTATAGGTAACGGACACACACAGACACACACACGCAGACAAAGTTCCATTTATAGATAAGTTTAGATGTTATTGTATTTGAATTACACTTGAAAGATTTCTAGGAACCAATTCTGTTAACTTTTACAAGTTTAAGTCAATGAATATCAGGACATACAGCAGCAAGACAAACAGAGGTACGAGAGGAACAGGATTAACTTAAAGCAATAATAATAAAAAGGTTATGGAAAGCTATGATCGTCCATATAGGGAGAACATATGAAAATATGCTATCAGGTTTAACTTTATACAATTGATGGAAGTTGCAGAGGATATTCCATTAAGTATACGAATTCGGTGTGCAAACGCTGCTGGTTTGAATTTCGACAATATTTCATGACAAGAATAATCGTGTAGCCCCTGATTAAAAACTGAGGGATCAAAGAAACAATGCTGAAGAAATTCGTCTTAGGAATTCTTCATCTATATTATGAATATCCTCTAACTTTTAAGTGAAATGAATAGAATGGTTTAAGGTGTCATTAAGTCTAAGCGTACTGTTAGATTAGCGTGGATGTGCAGTGGATATCAGCTCGGAATGGAAAATCGGTGGGCTGAGTTAAAATTCCAGTTGAATTCTTTGCATTCACTTTCGCGCAAATAACCTTAGGAAAGGTATTAATCCGTCTTTTCCATCCAATAATGGGTTGAATAACAGGGAAGATGGCCTTGGCTTGCAACCGGTAAAAGTAATGGCAACCTACTGCGGGATATATTTGCCCAGTCAGTCATGTCTCTTTGGAGACATGATCGCCCAAACGTGTATCACGTATGGCACTTAACTGACTGACTGATTAGATTAGCAACTACATTTCAACGTATTCGTGCTGAAATAGTTTAGATGTTAAAGTAAAATTATCTTTTGATTTCTTGCTCCCGGGTCAGAAATAATCGTCAAAAATTTAAACGCAACTTCAATCACAATATATTATTCTGTCTTCTAACGTTTTTTTTATTGTCCTTTCTCCTCATTAAATTCTTTCTTTTCTCTCTTATTCCCACTAATCTCCTAAGTGTTAGTGGTATTATCACCTTGCTTTCAGTGTAATAAAATAAAAAGAATAAAAATAAATTTTATTATTTTATAAACGTACTAGCATTATAGTCCGGTGTTGCTTGGGTGTAATGAAAGCTTTAAAACTAATCCATGGTCCTGGAGCTCAGACTCAGCGTAAAGAATATTTGTGTGAAGTTTGGTGAGAATCGGATAAAAATTGTGGATTTGTATAAAAGACATACAGACAGATATACAGACACACACACACACACTCACACACACATACACACACACATACACTCACACATACACTCACACACACACACACACACACACACACACACACATACACACACACACACACACTCACACAAACATCTTGCCTTTTATATATATGCGTTATCGATTTTCTGCACGACTGTAAGAAGTGCAACCTTGAAATTTCTGAATTAAAGTATCTGAATTAATATATATATATATATATATATATATATATATATATATATATATATACCAACTATACCTATTTATCAGTGTTCTGGCAGTCAATAGTTAGTCCTTTCTTCTTGTTTTTTTTGCTAATTTATTTAATTTTTTTTTTCTATTCTAACTTGGATGAAGACTGTGGTATTTTATCCTTTTCAAATGATATTCTCTTTGAATAAATCCTTGTAGTTATTTTTCTTGTTTCTGTATCGTCTTGTAGAGGTTCATAAGTTCCGGCGAGAAAAGTATTTGTGTTTTGATCCTCTTTCTGTTTTTCTGAAGACACTGAATTCATTTTTCTTCCGCAAACACGCTTTTTGTTCCAAGTAAATGTTACGGATTTTAGCAGAAATATGTACAGTTACTTTAATTAATGAATCGAGTCTATAATTAGTTTGATAGTGTCTGGCGAATAGTGATGTTCAAAATCGATCAAATTTAGCGAAGACTAGAAAAAAATCGAGCTGATTTTTTTCAATAATAAACAATTAAAAAAAATAACCAAGAAGAAAATAAAAAAATGTCCTTGATAATTAATTATAACTTTGTATTTTCGATTAACGAGAAAAAAATTATTCGGTTAATAATTAGAGGCGGAAAATGCAATGAATGATGGGAAAATTTGTTTTTAATTTTTGTCTCTACTAAAAAAAAGAAAAGAGAAAACAACTTTACAAATGCGTGATGAGATCTGCTTTATAAAAATATTGATCACTTCAATTATCAACCTTGTATCATGACGGAAAACATACTTTTTCAGACTAATATAAAATCGAGGATTATGATTCTACTGATAAAATAGAAATTATGATTCTACTGATAAAATAGAAAAGATAAACTACATATCAGTAGGATGTGCGTTGTGGCGCAGTGGATATCGGCTCGGAATGAGAAATCGGGGAACTGAGTTTGAATTCTAGTTGAATTCCTCGCATTCACTTACGCGGTATTAATCCGGAAAGGTATTAATCCGTCTCTTCCTTCCAGTTATGGGTTAAATAACAGGACAGATTGGGTTCTATAGCCTTGGTCGGCAACCAGTCTACCGCAGAAAGCAATGGCAACCTACTGCGGGATAATGTTCTGCGCAGTCAGTCATGTCTCTTTGGAGACATGATCGCCCAAAGCGTGTATCGCGCATGGTAATTAACTGACTGACATATCAGTAAATAAAATGCGATATTATAAATCCTTATCTTTAGCTTATGCCAAAGGTCATATGTACTGTTATGCATTTTCTGGATGCCACGCCTATTCATCGGCAAGTATTCCTACGCCACCTTCTATCTCTACCGGCTGATGACGTCAGCCGGACCGATTAGCCGTATCTGAGATCAAAGTTAATAAAAATGACCATAGAAGCTCATGTGTACTGGATACGGCCTCGGTTAACGATTTGTACTGTTCTTGGTTCATTTTATATAAGTTAACAAACCGTTGATTCATTGCACGCATTAAAGATATGAGTATTTCCGCATGACATGTTCTGGGTATATAGAAATAAAATATTGGAAGAATGAATGAAGTTCGTTACGTATTCATTCTGTAAAGGTCGGCGCTTTCCAAACATCCACATGTTATGAAATCACTCGGTGGCCTAGCTTAGTATGCTGTCATGGACAGAATTCACAGATAATGATCTTCATCAGTATTCATTAGGCTAGAGATTTGACAGAATCTTTCCTTTTTGAAAAAGAAGGAAGGAACGAAAATGTACTGTCTAATTCAACCGTGTAGAACAGTTTTTAATTTAAAGAATTTATAACCAATTTATTAACATTTTCTAAATTTTTGGAAACGGAAAATGTAATTTATGTTCATTTAAATATCGGTAATACTGCCTGGGGAAATGCGCGTTTCGTTATATCCTGTTTATTTGTTTCTTCCTTATAACTATTGAAAAACACGTCTGCATATTTTTTATCAGTCTGCTTTCAAGTTTCACCTGCAAAGATTGGATGATCTCCAACAAACAATTATAGATACAATTCGCTTTATAAAAATATATTATGCTAAATTTCTTTTAATTTAATCTTGCAATTCTATATTTTATATGGTTACTTTCCTTGGATCGGGTTTACTTTAATTTTTTCGGTTACTTTCATTTTATATGGCTTACTTTCCTTTTATACGGTGTACTTTCCTATAATACGGCGTACTTTCGTTTTATAAGGCTTACATTCCTTGTATACTGCTTATTTTCTTTTTTTACGGTTACTTTCCTTTTATACGGCTTAGTTACCTTTTATACGGTTTAATTTCCTTATATACAGTGTACTTTTCTATAATACGGCGTAATTTCCTTTTATACGACTTACTTTCCTTGATTACGGCTTACTTTATTTTTATACGGTTACTATTTTTGTACGGTCTACTTTCCTACAATACGGCGTACTTTCATTTTATAAGACTTATTTTCCTTGTATACGGCTTACTTACGTTTTATACGGCTACATTCCTTTTATACGGCTTACTTTCCTTTCATACGGCTTTCTTTCCTTTTATACGGCTTTCTTTCCTTTCATACGTTGTACGATCCTATGATAGGGCGTACTTTCCTTATATACGGCTTTATTTTCTTTTGTACGGCTTATTTTTCTTTTATACGTCTTACTACCCTTTCATATGGCTTACGTTTCTTTTATACGGTGTACGTTTCTTTTATAAGGCTTACTTTCCTTGTATACGGCTTACTTACTTTTTATACGGTTACTTTCCTTTTATCCGATGTACTTTCCTTTAATACGGTTTACTTTTTTTCATACGGCGTATTTTTCTTTTATACGACGTACCTTCTTTTTATACGGCTTAATTTCTTTTTTATACGGCTTAATTTCCTTTTGTACGGCTTACTTTCATATCACATTGATACACCTGTCCTCGTTTGTTCACTGAAACGTTGAGCCTGGTCAGTACGTAGATAGGTGACTATTTCGGAATAGCAGGTGTTCTAATCCCTACCAACACCCATTGCGTCAGCGGTGTCGTGTAATAACCCTATCAGCCGCATGAAAACAAAGTAAAGGATATATGTCAAACAGCATTTTTATATGTCTGTCACGATAGAGATGGGACGAATGTATACATATATATCCACATACGCTATCAATTTTGGACACTCACACCAAACCCACCGAGATAAACACGCACAAATACAAAAGTACATACGAAAATTCTTCTACTTCAGAATTAAATTAGTTAGAAGGGTAATGTTGCCTCTTGTACACCAGTATATCAATATCAGGGTTAGTTTTGGCAAGCGCGCAACGTATGTCACATTCCACCTCCAGTCGGTTTCGTGCTATGGGCTTGATTGTGAGTAAAGTACAAAATCCTAACTCACAAAGGGAGGTTGTTGAAAACAGAATGAGGATTTTCAATTATTTCCCCCCTGGTAGCTTCAAATTTCACTCTGAGGGGAAAGTTTGGGAATCACTGATCTAAATGATTAGCAAGAGATGGCGATCAAAATAAGAAAGAATAACTGCAATGAACTTGACCGCTTTCAACAGGGAAAATACTAAAAATGAACTCAGCTACTCTCTAAATGAAATGCACACTTAATATAAAACAGGGGAAGTAATTCCGTATTTTAGATTATCTTAACCACGGACAGACAAAAAAAGCAAACACTAAAACGCGACCAAATGCTATACCTTAAGGCAGATGTAAAAATAAAAATAAAAACAATGAAATAAAAATATGGTCGTTAGAAAATGAAATAAAATATAATTTACTAAGATAATGATCGATTGAGGGCCGTTTCTCTTGATCATTCGGTTGAATTTCTCTCTAGGCAAATTCCTTTCTCTTTAGCGTTTTACTAGCACTGTTTATTCGCACTCTGCAATCCATTCATCGCAATTAAAAATCGTTTACTCACTGTCCACCTCTAACTCTTATCCCTTTAGTGTATCTCGTCAGTATAACATTTCCCAAGCCTTTACTTTTTATAAGTGTCTCTTCCTTTTTATGCATACAGTATGTTCGTGAACGAGAGATCAAGGTGCCGAGTCAGAATTCTAGTTGAATTCCTTGCATTCACTTACGCACAAATACCCTTGGGAAAAGTATTAATCCGTCTCTTCCCTCCAGTTATGGGTTAAATAATAGAACAGATTGGGTTCTGTAGCCCTGGTCGGCAACCAGTCTACCACAGAAAGCAAAGACACCCTAATGCGGAATAATCTTTGCCCAGTCAGTCATATCTCTTTTGAGACATGATCGCCCAAAGCGTGTATCACTTATGGCACTGATTTACTGACTGTATTTTTGTGATCATGATTCTCCGTAAATTTCTACTGAGTAAGGTTCGGTAATTTAACATGACCTTTTCTGTCTGCTTTTAGAATTAATCCAAACTATTTTGAAGACTACTCGCTCTTTTAGACTAGATTTCATTGTTTCAATATTTTCTGTCTGCAGAACTATAGTGAGTAGACATAAAATTCTATCGTTACACTAGCAGATTAACAGCATAATCTAAACTTATTTATAAATGAAACTTTGTCTATGTGTGTGTGTCTGTGTGTGTATCCGTTACCTATAGACTCCGAAACGGCTGAACCGATTTCCTCTAAAATTTACACAGTTGTACTATAAGCGTCTCCGAGTGTTCTTAGCTAGGATTTGTGTGGAGGTACCCCCGATAAATTTCGAAAATCGATACTCGAAAAAATCGGGTTATAGAAGGAGTGGTCCGATTTTAATCACATTTGATACACTCATAGAAAAGACATAAGAAACGATATTCAGGCGTTTCAAGGTTGCAGTTCTTACAATAGTGCAGAAAACCGATAATATATACAGCGAAACTGATCTGCCTGCGGATAACAATATATATATATATATATATATATATATATATATATATATATAAGGCAAGATGTTTGTGTGAGTGTATGTGTGTGTGTATGTGTGTGTGTGTGTGTGTGTGTTTATCAGTCTGTATGTCCTTTTTACAAATCCACAATTTTTATTCGATTCTCACCAAACTTCACACAAATATTTTTTAGGCAGAGTTTGAGCTCCAGGACCATGGATTATTTTTAAAGCTTTCATTACATCCGAGCAACGCCGCTCTATACTGCTAGTCACTCAATAAGAGAAAAAACACGAAAAGTAAGATGTGGTTTTATAGTGGGTAGGGGTTCTTGTGATGGGTAGTTGAATATTGTTGCAGACTAACGGAATTTGGCCTTGTTGTAGATAGCCCACTATAAGTCATAAAGATTATAAATCAAGAAAGGCAAATTGAGTTTCGAAACAGAATTTTATAGATACACATCAATTAAGGTTTTTACAGTTAAAATAATCCTTTACGTATGGGTCCAACGGACGTTAAAATATTCATGGCAATAAAATGCTGAAAAGAGAATTTGTTCGTATGAATGTGGGAGCGTTGTAAATTAGGAATGTCTTTGATGTATCCGCTCCTTTGGTCCGTAAGTAGTTTTGAGATAGCGAAGGATAAAATGAAAGGGAGGCAAGCATAGTAATTCGCTTGACTTCGGTCAAGGGAGATACTACTTACACTCGTCTTTCCCGAGTCTGCCTGTGTCTGTTTGGCGATGCTTTCTGTATCGGCTTTTTATTTCGACGTTTTTGATCGCAGCAGATCATTTGGGATTTCACATCCGTATTTGATTCTGGGCTTCTCATTAGCCGATATATAAAATTCGCGTAGGCTCGCGAACTGGAATTTCATATTTAATTAATTTTTAGTTTTCAACCGGAACATTAGCGTGAAGCCGGCTGCGCACCGACAAGTTTTGGTCATTTACTTTCTGGTCCTGAGAGTGCAAACATCCGGTCCCTCGCTTTGCTCGGTATCACCACAGCTTCTTTTATCAATCTTGAACATCAGATGAAATAAAAATTTATACACGGACCAATGTCAGTATAAATCTCACTCATTTCAAATTAATAGAATAGATTTCTCTATTATTTAATAAATTATTTCTCGTATATGCTCACGGCATAATCTAAAAACAGATAAAATATATAAAAGCTCATATTTTACCTCTACCTTACTTACATTGAGTCTTCGCCAAATATTATATGACAATTTTTTGCATTTGATCACGATATTCATTAGAATGTAAGTTTTTAAAGTGGTTTCTGACAGAAGAGAAAATGAAGTTACTATTGATATGACCATATCCTGCTGTTAGATCAACGTAGCAAGTATACTGTTTTCTCTTTGACAAGAGTGAGAGATTTGGGTTTCTTGAAGATATGCATGCTAAAATAATGCCACTTACCAGGACGAATGGTGAAAGTTTAGGTATTAAAATATTACTTCGAACCTTTATCATAATAGATCCATTTGGAGATATCTTTGGAGTAAGTTATTACACAAAAATGGCCGCACTAAGTGTTGTATTTTCAAAACCTTGTTTCAAAGTAGAATTCACGATATACATTAGGGGAATTTTGGTATACATAATAATGTGTGTTCTTTAAAAATTTTAACTTATAATTTTGAAGCATAGGAGCCCTTAATTTTGAGCATGATAAAACATGATCTTTGTTTACCTTTTTTGCATGAGTACAAACTTGGGCACAGTGCTTTCAAAACATCTGCTAATATCAAAAAAGCATGGTGAGATGGGTCGACAAGTGATCAGGTAGTAAGAAGTTGGTCCTAGAAATTCCGTACTGGTGATGAGAGCATTGAAGGTGAAAAAAGGGAGACGACTATACAATTGCAAGTAGTTGTTGAACAAAACCCACGTCAAAATGTCAGAGAAATGTCTAAGACACTTGTTGTCAACACTGCAGACTCACACTATTTGATGATTAATGGAAATATGAAACAAAAAATCGATAAATCTTGGCAGCTCAGATACAGTCACTTTCTCACCGGCTCAATGTGGCTTTCCTGTGTCTTTTCTACAAATACTTTCGCGGCTTCTGCTGCGATGAACTTAGCTCACTGGTGCCCCCTATATATGAATTTAATCAAGGCCCAAGATTAGCAACTAGGTCTCACCCTGTTACTGTGAAACCAATAAATTGTAACGCAAATTCTACTACATCAACTACTTTTCTCGCATTTCTCGCCTCTGGAATTCCCTTGCGTTTACTTGCTTCCCCGATAGCTACAATCCCCAAAGATTTTAATATAAAGTCAATGATCATCTTCTGTCTCACTAACCTGCATCCTGTCTCTCTCACGCTATTTTCCCGTCCAATCCACTCTCATCAGTATTCTCATCCTTTTCCTACCCACTTCCTGACATCCCTCTATAACCTGTCACACTTTCTCATAACCTTCCTCCTATGTAATACCCTGCAAAACCGTGGCAGTAAAATGCCTTGCTTGAGGCGATATGATTATAAAAAATGTGACTATTTCGTCAAGAAAGAGATCATTGGTGTTGCTTAAGTTTTTGATTTTCACCGAGATTATGAGGAAACTGATCTCTTTCTTGAGGAAATAGTCACTTTTTTTTATAATCGTGTCGCCCCAAGCAACGCATTTGACTGCCACTGTTGTGCAGGAAGTTAGATAGGAATGTTGAGGAGTAAGTGGTTGCAGGCGGTGTCAGGAAGAGAGTATCATAGGAAAGAGAATACTGATGAGAGTGGGGTGGATGTAGAAAAGCATGAGAGAGAAGATGTAAGTTAGTGAAACAGGAGTTGACTATTGACTTTTGTTTTCATAAATCATTAATGTCCGATATGTTTCACTGTTTTTGTGAGAGTTTTTTTATTGCAAAATTTCTTCGTACAATATATAAATTTGTGCTTAAATTTTGATAGTGTCTATTACACTTTTAAAAATTATTCTTGTTATGCCATATTATGTTTTTGTTTTTAAGCCTTTCTTGGATTTTTCGTCAGTAACATTGCTTTTGTTTCGCATAAAAGACAGTGTTAGATTTTATTTCCTTTGTTAATTCTTAAATGTTCTCTCTTCTATATTTCTTCTTTTTGTTTTGTTTCTGCTACCTGCTTTTCCGCTCAAGAATATCATGTCACAGAAAACTGTCCCTCTCAATACTTTACGAAACGCAAATCTTTTGGTTACAGAATATACTATTATATTACATGATTCTTTGCTGCTGAGTAAACCAAAATTTAGAACTTCGATTCTAATCTATCAAAAAAGCCATGTTTACACTTTGAAGGGCTCTGCATAATCAGAAGTGAGGTGTTTTCTTGACTGGTCTTATCAATTTGCTAGAAGTCATCTAATTCAAAGCTGGGATTAATATACTCTAACATCTGTCACAAATTACCTAATCCAAGGATCTGAGATGTTGTTGTCAAAGTTGCTTAGGCCTCTTGTTCCATGCCAAGTGTTAAGATGTGTTGTAAGATGGCCAGGCCAGGAGTTTATGATTTAATAAATCTGTATAATATCAATCAATTAAATGGCATACGTTATACAAGCTTTAGGTGATCATGTCTTGAAAGAGACATAACTGACTGGGTAGAAGATTATCCTGCAGTAGGTTGCCATTGATTTCTGTAGTAGACTGGTTGCCAGCCAGAGATACAGAATCCAATCTATCCTGTTATTTAACCCATAACTGGAGGGAGGAGACTCTGGGATAATATTCTGCCCATTCAATTATGTTACTTTCGAGACATGATCGCCCAAGCGTGTATCACGTATGGCACTTAAATGACTGACTGGTGACTTGACTATCCTACAGCAGTTGTGAACAATTGACTCAGCTCTCTGAGTTAAAAGGCGATAACCAAAACAACCTGAAGTAGCATGGGTCCTGGAACGAGAATAATCAAAATAAAATGATTGGCTAGAAATTTCCCTCATCTGAAGAAGGCTAGTGTACTACGGCCGAAATGTTGTGAATATGGCAATAAATATAAAGAAATCCGTCCTAACAATGTGCATTATGTAATTCTTCTTACTTTCTTTATTTATTGTGTCTTAGTGCATTTATCGCCATACTCGAGAAGAATTAATTAAAAACAGTGATCTCAGTAGGCTTTCAAAATACTAGAGGTTGTATTAAATTTTTGTTTATGCAGTGCTTTCAATTTTTTCTATTAAACAAGTTTTGGTTTATCCTTTGTTATAATTCTTTTTCTTGTAGATAAGACATCTTTTTCATTTGGAGCATAAGTTGATATCTCTCAAATTTTAGAACCACTCTTCGCTATATCGGCAGCCATAAACCTTTCTGAGTGCTATAAAATATGGTTTATTAAAATATCCGATGATTTACGTATTGCAATTCAAATAATATGTTATCTTTTCAACATTTGGCCATATATATATATATATATATATATATATATATATATATAAGTTGTATTGCAAGTGTAAAATGGAGGGACACACAAGAAAACCTCCATGTGCTGTGTCCCTTTCTTCTTCTTCCATGTGCTCTGTCTCTTCAGAACGTAGGCTATCATAGCTTTTCACGTTTTCCTATCCCTGATGGCTCTGAGCACGCCTTCTTTTGTTACACCATACAGTACTTGTTCCGTCATCCCCCTGATTAGATCCTTCAAAAATGTTATCCGTTGCTTTCCCCTGTCTCTTTTTCCTTCTATCTGGCCTGTTAGTATCAGGTTCTCCAAGCCCTCCTTTCTCATTGCATGTCCCAGTAACTTCAGCTGTTTCTTCCATGAGGGTCAGTATTAATATCATTTTTATTTCCATCATTTCTAAGACCTCATCATTGCTCACATGCTCCATCCATGATATTCGCGGAATCCTTCTGTAGAACCACATTTCAGTTGCTTCAAGTCTTTTCTTCATCTTTGAAGACATTGTCCAGCATTCACTGCCATATTGAAGAACTGACAACACATAGCAATCCAGTACTCTCTTCTTTGTTTCTAGCGAAATTTTCCTATTTCTTAATACTTTACTCAACTTCTGAAATGCTTCCTTCGCCATGCAAATTCGCCTTCAGATCTCTGTGTCGCAGTTTCCGTCTTCTGTTATAACACTTTCCAGATATCTAAATTTTTGTACCTGCTTGATTCTAGTATCCCTGACCTGCATTTGGCATATTGGTCTGCCATTTTTACTGATGACCATGCATTCCGTTTTCTTGCAATTTATTTGTCGTCCTTTCTTGTCACTCTCTTCAGCTACTTTCTGTAGGAGGTCTTGTAGTCATGTATTATCTCATTGATTTCGCATCCTTTCACTCATGCTTCTTTATCCGTCCACTCCAGTCTCATCAGCATTCTCATCCTTCTCTTACTCACTTCCTGACACCCACTAATATCTGTCACTTTTTCTCATAACTTTCCCCCTATGCAACCCCCTGCACAGCAGTGGTAGTAAAATGCTTGCTTTTTCTTTGGCCCATTTATATATATATTCACGACAGCTACAATCTCCAAGAATTTAAATGTAAGGTCAGTAGTCATCTCCTATCTCATTTATTCGAATCTTTCCACTCATATTCTTTTATCCATCCACTCCAACCCCATCAGACAAGTATTCTCATCCTTCTCTTACACACTTCCTGACACCCTTATAACCTGTCACTGTTTTTCTTTTTTCCTATATATTGCTCTGCGCACCAGTGGCGGTGAGGCTGCCTTGGTTGGAGTGAAATGATTAAAATAATAATAATAATAATAATAATAATAATAATAATAATAATAATAATAATGAATTCTCAGAACAGAGTTATGGCCATTAATAGCCTTGCAATCCCAGTTGTCCAATATAGCTTCAACATCTTAAACTTGACTCTAAACGACATCAGGCGAATGGATTCTAAAGCAAGAAAGCTTCTTTCTAAGCATAAGATGCATCATCCAAAGGCTGATGTAGACCGTCTATACATACCCCGTAAAGAAGGTGGAAGAGGTCTTATTCAGCTGGAATTGTCATACAAGACAACAACTATTGGCTTGCTAACATACATAGAAACAACAAAGGATTGGATGATACAATTAGTAAGGCAACATGAAGAAAGAAAGAAAAAATATTCAATAATAAAAGAAGGCAGGAAATACAAACAAGATTTACAGTTAGTAGATTCTGTAGAAAAGCAAAACAGAAGCCAAGAACCAACTATTGCGGCAAAAAATATGAAAATGAAAGCCAAAGATAAAGCTCTTGAACAGATGAAACAGCGCTGACAAGACAAACCTCTGCATGGCCAATATCCAGAACGTGTCAATAAATCCAATGTTGACAAAGTTTATACTCACCGATGGTTACGTGCATCTGGATTAAAGTCTGAAACTGAAGGCTTTATTCTGGCAGCACAAGACCAAAGTCTTTTCACTAGAAACTTTCAGGCAAATATTATACATAATAATATGAATTCAAAATGCAGGTTTTTTGATAAACACCAAGAAACAATAGACCACCTAATCTCAGGCTGTTATGTGCTTGCCCCAAATGAATATAAAAATCGCCACGATAGAGTTGGGCAATATTTACATTGGGCAATGTGCAAACATTATGGAAAATCTGTAAACAAACACTGGTATGACCATCACCAAGCACCGGTTACAGAAATAGAAGATGTAACCATTCTATGGGATTACACCATCTACACAGACAGAAAAATTGAAGCAAACAGGGCAGACATTATTGTTAAAAACCAGAAGGAGAAAACTTGTCTATTAATTGATATGGCTTGTCCAGCGGATTGTAACATAGCAATCAAGGAATTTGAAAAACTGTCAAAATATAAAGACCTGGAAATTGAAATAGAAAAAATGTGGAAATTGAAAACAAGAGTTGTGCCAGTGATAGTAGGTGCACTTGGAATGATAAAAAATGGAACAAAACAACACATTGAAAGAATCCCTGGAAACCCCAGCTTAAGAGATATACAAAAAATCGTCTTATTAAGTACAGCCCGCACACTAAGAAGAACTTTGTCTATGTAACGCTAGGGATGATAGGGAAGATAGAAAAACATGAAATGGAGTCATAACAACACGCCACTACCTGCCTTAGGTCTCCCCGCAGACTTGGTTGGTAGTGAGACCAAAGCAGAAATCGAAATATGATGAAAAATGACATAATAATAATAATAATAAATGTTATTTCTGTCAGTTTTTATTTTTAATAGAAAAACTCCGTTCTTGAATAATCTGATAGATATTTATGCTTTAAAGTGACGTCTCTATTAAAATGTAAGAAATACGCATTTGTATCGTAGCGTGAGTACTTTAAATATAAACACATTCAAAATTTCTCCGGCATTAAACAATTATTACGTCATAATTTTTAATTTCAACCTATATCCATGGAATACATAATAACCTAATGTCTTTTCTGCTTTTCCTTTTACTTTAATTTTTGCCTAACATTTCAGTTATATATGAGAGTAATGATATTACTGTTATCCACAACAGAAGCATCACCAGGAAACCAGCACGCTAATATTATAGGCGTTAGTAGAAAACAAATACTGTGGGTTTTAATTCTATGAACGAAAAGTGAGGTACCATTGATACAATAAAAAGAAGATTCTGCAAAATAATTCTTCCTGACTTTATTGGCTTTATTCTCTCGCTGCCGTAAATTAGCATCAATGTGCGTTTGAATAAATATCTTAATGGCAGTTTGTTTTTATGAACTTTTGTATCTTGAACGTAATAACTTAAACATTATGTAAGTTTGGCAGCAATTCCCCATCGTTTTACTTTGAAATAGCTAGATGTAACCGTATGTTCTATGTTAACAGGGTATTTTATCGGACTTTAGCTTAACTGACTGGGTAGAAGATTATCCCGCAGTAGTTTGCCATTCTGCTTTCTGCAGTAGACTGGTTGCCAGCCAAGTCTATAGAATCCAATCTGTCCTGTTATTTAACCCATAAATTGAGGAAAGAGACGCATTAATAGCTTTCTTAAAGCTATTTGCGTGTAAGTGAATGCAGGGAATTCAACTGGAATTCGAACTTGGCTCCCCGATTTCTCGTTCCGAGCCTATATCTACTGCATCACAACGCACATCCAAGAATAATCACTAGTCCTAAAATTTGGATCTTTTATAATAACCGTAAACAATCAGGTCAATGGATTCATTGTGATGAGTCACACTAAAATTTCTGAAACTCAAATTTCCATCAGCAAAATATTATGGTGTCTGTCAGGAGGTGTTCAATTGATGTTACCCACTACAATTGCTGGAAGCCAATCTGAGCATTAATGCAGAGCTTTACTGCAATAAACTTGCTGAAATGCACGCAATCCTGAAAAGGATAAGTCACACGTTGGGGAATCGACGTGCTCCACTTCTGCTCCAGAATAATGCGCGGAAACTTTGCAAGAATGACGTTCAAAAACTCACAGATTTGGAACACGATAATTTATGACATCCTCTATATTACCCTGGCCTTTCACCCACTGATTATCATTTTAAGCACTAAATCACATTTTAAATGCTAAAGCTTTTTTTTTTAATCATTTCACCCCAAGCAAGGCAGAAACGCCACTGATGTGCAGGGGGCTACATAAATGTAGAAAGATTAATTAGAAAAGAGTGAGGAGTACAAGCTGGTTAGAAAGGAACAATAGAAAGCTGAGAAAGCAGGTGCAATGACAGATACATGGGCGGAAAGAAAGTGAAGATTATACAGGGGAGGGGAGAGAGCTAGAGTCCAGTGGTTAGTAGGTGAGTATTTGCTTTTAAATTTCTGGAGGTCGTAGCCGTCAGGAAAGCAAGAATACGGGAGTGAGTTCCACAGGCGGGAAGTGAGAGAGAGAAAGCTGCAGGAGTAGAATTGTCGTCTGCGTTTGGCTAACCTGACTGTGAATGGGTGGGACCCAGTTGCCAGTCTGGTTGCACGGGTAAACACCTGTTTTTAGGTCCCAAACAGAGGTGGGATCAGCTTTCGAAGGTTTCCTGGTAACATGCCCAATAGAATTTTATCAACAATGTTAAAAATATTCTAGTCGATCAATGGCACAGCTATATAGATGCTCAAGGCTCGTATTTTGCCTAATTTCAACAGTTCTAAAATTAATTTTTCAATAATTATGTTTCTGAAATTGGTCATTATTTTTGTAATTACCCAATAATAATGTTCCCATTTGTTACAAAACGGAATACAGGACGATAAACTTAACTAATATACAGGAAAATTAATTCATCATTCTATATTTTCGCTAGAATGATAGTCAGGATGATAGCCGAGGGGATACAAACCATTGACATGATGTTATACGTATTCTCAAGAGATATGCATGACAAAATGATAAGAACAGATGCAGACAAAATTTGATCCGGGTGTTGATTATTCCAGCCACTGTTGTAAGTGCGCATTTGTCTAAAGTACGTCTGACTCAAATGAATATAATTTTTGCAAGGCATGGTTTATCTGCGGCATAGTGCTTTATGCGTCATGACGCGAACCTAACATTATTCATCGCCTTCAAACCTAGAGAACATGAACGAAAAATTTTAATTCGTTCCTCTTTCTTGTAACGGTATTTTTTTCTAAATTGATAGTGACAAGTCTCCGGAGGAACGCGTGGATACTTGTTATATATGCCCATCGGGATTGATATTGTCATCGGTCACATGATAGCCCGGATTCATTGCGTGACTCTACGGTGTCAAGTCAAATAAGAGTTACTTTCCCAGATCAATAGCCTACAGTCTCGATGTCACGTGATTTATAGTGTATGACTTGCAGCATATCAATTCCCCTGTTGACGGCTGCATCCTATGTGTCATGGATATAAAAACAGGAAAAAAAACTTACACTTCTTAGAATTATACTCGATAAAGTTTCCGATACAGATGTCCAGCAAAAGCTAAACAATGAGGTGTTTAAAATCATAGCAAGGACTTATAGAAAATTTTTTTTTCTTTCATTACCTAGAGAATAATTTTCATTTTTGTTGTTATAAAAAGATGCCTGTTTTTTTATTATATCAAACGTAGTGCAAGGCCCAAGAGCCACTCAAGATGGAGAGTTACAGAATGAATTTTGTGATATGAAGATAAGAGGAAGCGGGAGACTACGAGGATATGGTGAATTGATAATAGTGACATCTAGACATGAAGTTGTTATATTTATAAGGTTGGTGTAAGTGTCCACTCGGGAGTTTCTTTCCCCAAACCATGAACACTAATCTAAGAGATAAATGATATTTTTAACAAGTGAATACATAGGGAATAAGAGGGATTCAATTCATTGAATGTAACAAGATGGATCTTAGCGTTAACAGTCTGAGTTTAAGATATTAGAGAATAGATCTCGTTTAGAAAATGGTTTTAATTCACCTCAAGCAATACATTAAGGAGTCTACGGCTATATCGTGTTGAATGCACCGGTTCCCGTCCGATCACCGAAGTTAAGCAACAACGAGCTTAGTCAGTACTTAAATGGGTGACCATTTGGGAATACCAGGTACTGTAAACGTAAGGACCAGGAATGGTCTACCGGTCCTCCAAGTTAGGGGGTTGGGTTCAGTGCTAACAACCCTGCTCCGTAAGAAACAGTTTGTTACAGCAACAAAAAGTTGATGCCCTATGCACCATTGGGTGTCATGGATAAATGATGATGATGGTGATGATGATGGTGGTGGTGAATACGTTAAGGATTTTAAGACGCCAACGGCTACTGGGTGTCAAAGAAAATGAGAAAAAACAATACGATACAGAAAATAAGTGGTACATCTCTATCCTGTTCAAACGATGTTAGAGGAGTGTAAACTGGTCAGGTCAACATGCAAAGTGGTATATATTGGCATGTAACTAGCGAGCTTTTCGTCTAATGTCCACATGCATGTCTTGGGAGTTTATGTCATCGAATATCTCTTTCTGACAAGGGAGATCTCTTATTGAATCTTCTATCCACACTAATATGTGTCTGTGCCTGTCTCTACTAAACTCAGTAAGCTAATATTTCTGTTTCTAATTCTCCCCTTCTTCTCTTGCGTGCTCAATAGTATTTCTGATGAGATAGACAAGACCATTTGCAAAAGCATTTGTGTTCGATGATTTTAATGCCTACTATGCCAAGTGGCTTAAACACTGTCACCGATAAAGCTGGCGTCCAAACATTGAACGTCTCAATAACTCAATTTCTAACCCAAGTAGTGGACTTTCTCATTAACACTGAAACAAATGTTTCTTTTCTAGATCCCTTCTTTACTTCGATTACTGACTCATGTCATGCTATGCGGCTCAGCTTTCCTGGCAATTGTGATAATGCAGTGGTGTTTGTAAACATCCGTTTCATTCTCCCTCCATCCATGGACCTCTTACCAACAGAATATATTTCTGTTGTCTTCGTGCAAATTGAGGTTAATTTCGTAATTTACTTAACGTTTATTTTAACAAAGATTTTCGTCTTTCTATTCAAGACTGTGACTCTGAGGACACTTCCCGAGTGAAAGCCGGAATTGATGCTTTCAAGTTAAATCTCATTCATATCGTTGGTCCTCACGTATATTCTCAACTGCTATTGCCCACACGAATCACGTCGTTGGAAGCTTAGAATGATAATCGTGAAATATAAAGATCGACTATTGAGTAAATCGGTTAAAATTGAAGAGTGTAGGACGGAAGTTATTAATGGAAAAAATGTTTAAGTATGCTCAGAAAAATAAACGTCGTGAATATGACAATAAAAATAAGGACAATATTCTGAATAATATCTGAATTATGCAAACAGAATAATGAAAACAATGTTTTCACTTAGAGATCCAGAGTTCCTGGGTATGACGGTAAACTGTATCCGGCAGCAAGACCTCTAATTGAGAGGTTGTGAGGAGCATGGAACCATCTCTTATTTACTGTGGTTTTCAGGTCCACTCTGTCTGGGTCCCAGCTATGGGCAAATACTTAACCCCCAAACTGGGGTCAAAACACTATGCATGTATAAAAATGAACTTTTATAGAAATACATGCATAAAAATTAACTTTTATAGAAAAAAAAATATTTTTGAAGGAAAAATATTGCCAATAATACATTTTTGAAGAAAAAATTATTTCCAGCAATACATTTTTGAATACAAAACTAGAAGACATCATCATTTTTTTAAAAGAAAAATACAAAAACTTTTTTCATCAAAATCTGATTTAATCAACCTTTTTACTATAAACGAACATTAAAAAATACATTAGAACTCCACCTTTTTAGCATTAAATAATCCACAGAGGTTGATATGCCGTTAAAATAAAAAAGAATAAAACAAAAAATCTTCATTAAAATCTGACTAAATCAACCTTCTCACTATAACCGAACATTCAAAAATACGTTAAAACCCTGCCTTTTTTGCATTAAATAACCCACAGAAGTGTTGATATGCCGTTAAACAAAATTCAAACTCAAACTCAAGAGATCCAGAGATTTGTTTCCCTGATGCAAACAAATTAAACAAAATTTTAATTATTATTCATTGGCTTTTTCATGGCTGAGACAATGAAATATTTATTCCGATATTTCTTAATGCAAATATACTTTTTTTTTACTCATCGCAAATGAAACGCGATATGAAAGCTGTGGGTGTCAACACAGAGTCATGGGAGAGCGTAGCACTCAACCGGTTCCAATGTAGAGGAACCCTGGCCCAACAACTTAAATTAAGGGAGGAGTAACTAATTCGAGTCGCATTAGAGAGGAGAGTTCGCAGGAAGCAAAATGACAGCTCCGACAGACCAGAAACAAAACATAAATGCAGCCTTTGCAACAAAGCTTGTCACTCCCGCATCGGCTGATACAGTCACAGACGGCGAGGTTCCAGCCAAGCAGACAAGTAGGATGCTACCCACGATCATCCCTGACCGACCGAGGCCTACCAGCTTTTTTACTAATGTTCACCTTATGAGAGCCCCTAAATATACTGAGGATCGGCATTAAGTAAAGAAGATATAAAAGATAAGTGTAAGGGGTAGGAAGACCCGATGGTATATAGAAATGATAAAGCTAGACTTGATAGGGTTAATACTGTAAGGCTCTGGAAGGCCCCCTCTTTGCTCTTGGTTCTTGGGAAGATATTTTTCAAGTAAAATCTTCTTCTTACGAATGGTACATTGGAGAAAATGAGGTGGTGGCGTATTTACCAATGCAGACATACCATAGCGTTCGTATCTCGGTCTTCCACTCCTTTTATATTAGTGAGAGGCTGGGGACATTTTTAAAACATTATGTCAAATTATGTTGGTACTACTTCTGTTTCTGGTTGCAAATCCGAAAGACAAAATTTACGCTGGTCTGTAGTTGGTCTCTCCTCTAACCGTGTCATTTTAGCTCAATAGGGAAATAACCGGATTCATATCAAACAATTTCGTAGCGGATCAAAAGGTTATCAATATACATGCGTATTTTCAACGTCTCTCATGTAACAAGTTAACTTGCCCTTCAAGCCATTGTCAAAATACTGTAAAAATCATTGGCTCATTCTATCGCTTCAGAAAGCGCCTGTTTCAACAGGAATTGCTTTATCTTAATGAGAATTTAGTTGAGCGAGAGATATTTAAAATTCCGGCCTAATTTACTGTGTTCATTCAGTGCTGAATTCTTTGGAAAATCGCGAAGATATGTTTTACCCTTCATCTTTAGTAAAGTACGAGGGAAACCTGCAATGCCTGTTTTGATAGAGAAACCAGTATAGAAAGAAATTTAAATTAACATTTTATCAGGATTCCAAATGGTAATGTGGTTTATAATATAGAAGCAAATGAGATTTGAAGCAACGATCGTGCTCTTAATAAAGTTATTTCTTAAACATTGTCAACGGGTTTCTATCTTTTGTTGTCTTGTTCGTAATGTTTACATTTATTTCTTAATATTAAATCAGATATGCTGAAATCATTTTGAACGAATAAGTATTCAATTCTGATAGAAATCTCCATGAAAAGTGTATGTTCTTATTAAAAGTGTTAAATATTTAATCATGTTCCCGTAAGAATTATTCAAAGTATTTTGGCAAAAATTAATAGAATTTGCAAATTATGTTGTTAGTAAATTAATCCCCAAAATTAACACCGATGAATTTCTTTCTGGTTTAATTTTTTTGAAAATAAGTGCTTAGTATCTATAAACCATAAATGCAACGTAAGGTATTATATTTTTTACTGGCAGTATAGCTCGGCGTTGCTCGGGTGTCATGAAAGCTTTAAAACTAATCCTTGTTTCTAGAGCTCAGACTCTTTGGACGTTGGTACGAAAGACTAAAAAGCAATAGTTGTTTCCAGTTAAAGCATAACCGTAGACTGAAATCAAAACGAATGGATGTAAATCAAATTTAGATTTCCTGGTATCGATATCAAATACGTTTTTTGCGTCTGAATTTTGAAGGCTAAATAAGTCCTCTGATTAAATGGTATCGTGGCTGAAACAAAGAACTACAATTATACCTACTTAGAGCCAAACCTGAAGCAAAAATAAATAAAAGGGCTGAAAAAATTCAGACATACAGACAGATAAACAGACACACACACACACAACCATCTTGCTTTTTATATATATTATCGGTTTCCTGCACTACTGAAATTTCTGAATATCGTTTCTTATGTCTTTGTCTATGAGTGTATCAAATTTGATTAAAATTAGACCATTCCTTCTATAACCTGATTTTGTGATTTTGAATCACAAGTGCAATGCATTTAATATCGAATAAAATTGTTAAAATTGCACCAACAAAATTGGTAGAATTATTAAGGAACTTACGAAAAAAAGAAACAGCTGTCCTAGTTTTTCTAGGACTATCAAGAAGAAAAATATCATTGCATGAATGGCTGAGTAGCTGCTGTAAATGTCTCTGCTTTAACAGGGACGTCGGAACAGATTAAAGGATTTAACGGATAGCAAACAATTGAGGTATGTTAAATAGTAAATTTAGAATTTGCAGCAGTCTTATTGCAGTTTAACTATTTGTGAGAGAAAAATCTAACTAAAAACTGTATTTACAACATAGCTTGGCTGTTTTGTTAAATTTATAAGGTTTGAATCAATGAATCTTATAATTTCAAAGCATATTGTTGAAAGTTAATTAACTGGTGGGGTGACGCATATTGAAATGGAGTATCTACAACCCTTTCTAAGAAAGACTCCGGATAAAATACAGTAATTGAGACCAGAGTTTTTATTTCTTCTTTTTCTTCTATGTGCCCTTTCCTTTAAGGAGGTAGGCGATCATGGCTTTCCACGTTTCCCTATCTCTGGTGGCTCTGAGCACGCCATCTCCTGTTACACCATGCAATCCTCGTTCCATCATCCACCTGATTAGGTCCTTCAAATATGTTATCCGTTGCTTTCCCCTGTCTCTTTTCCCCTCTATCTGGCCTGTTAGTATCAGATTCTCTAAGCCCTCTCTCTCTTCATTGCATGTCTCCGGAACTTCAACTGTCTCTTCCTGATGATCGTTATTAATTTCCTTTTTGTATCCATCATTTCCAAGATCTCATCATTGCGCATATTCTCGACCCATGATATTCACAGCATCCTTCTGTAGAACCACATTTCAGTTGCTTCAATTTTTTCCTTCATCTTTGATGATATTGTCCAGCATTCACTCTCATATGGAAGGACGAACAGCACGTAGCAATACAGTACTATCTTCCTTGTTTCTAGCGAAATTTTCCTGTTTCTTAATACTTTACTTAACTTCTGGAATGCTTCCTTTACTACCAATCCCTAAAAGAAAGAATTTATCATTTCCTTCCCTTACAGATTCAAACACAAACTTCAACAATATAGAAAACATTTTGAAGATGAATAACAAAATTCTATTTTTGAAGTACATTGATTCAGGTGATGAAAAATGGGTTTTGCATGCCAACAGGAAACGAAATATGAAAAGTCATCAGAAAATGGTAAACACATAAAAACAGAACTTAATTCACAGAATCTTTTTCGTTGTGACTGATGCCCTCTGTTACATCTTAATTACTTGATTACCGTCCTTCTTCTCACGTCACCCTAACCCGTACACGCAGCTTTCTTTACCCCAATACACACGCCGTTCTCTTACCCATTCTCCGATACTTAGCGAACTCTTCTCTTTATTCACTCTTCTATTATGTAACCCCCTGCGCATCAGTTGCAGTTCTGCTTTGCTTTGGGGTGAGTCAGTCAGTTAGTTAAGTGCCATACGTGATACACGCTGGGGCGATCATGTCTCGAAAGAGACATAACTGACTGGGCAGAAGATTATCCCGCAGTAGGTTGCCATTGCTTTCTGCAGTAGACTGGTTGCCGACCAAGGCTATAGAACCCAATCTGTCCTGATATTTTACCCATAACTGGAAGGAATAGGCGGATTAATACCTTTCCCAAGGGTATTTGCGCGTAAGTGAATACAATGAATTCAGCTGGAATTCGAACTCGGCTCCCCGATTTCTCGTTCTGAGCAGATATCCAATGCACCACAACGCACATCCTTTGGGGTGAGACGATTATAATAATTATTAAACGTGTTATCTAATATGGACTACTGGGAAATAGATGGATCATAGTTGAGTATATATATATATATATATATATATATATATATATATATATATATATTTTCATCCGCAGACAGATCTGTTTCGCCGTATCACAGCTCATCAGTACGGTTAGACTCCGATTGCCTTTTTACCCAGGATTGAAACCCGACCGAAATGGCGTCAGTCGGCGACGTGCATTTAGGCAGACTTTTTTCATTAATGCATGTTTCATTAAATAATATAAACAACTTTTGTCTATTTATTGTATGTAGATCTTTTTCATTCTCTCTGGTAAGATTAATACCATTATCATTAAATGAAGAAGGAAAACTTCAATATTGATATATATTTATTTGAAAATGGTTTATGTCAGCCGAAAGTTTAAATTGGATTATTAAAAAAACTATGTAACAATATTGTAATTTTCTTTTTCATTTAATGATAATGCTATTATACTTCTCGGAGAATATGAAAAAATTTACATGAAATAGACAAAATGTGTCCATATTATTTAATAAAACATGCATTAATATATATATATATATATTGTGTTGAGATGTGATGTTGATTATCACCGATGTTGATATCTCTTCAGTAATCTTTAGTGATAAAACGTATTTTGGTAAGCAGGCTTTTTATCGCAAAGTGCTCGATATTAGGGTAGAAATAAAGCGTTGATAAGCACCAAGAATTAGTGACCTTAATAGAGCAGATTGATACCGACCTCGAAGTTTCGTCAGGACAGCGTTATGGGGTTCCCACTAATTAATACTGACGAGTGAGAATATTATAATAGTGTCCTCTCGAAACTTTGAATTTAGTATGAACCCGCTCAGTTAAAGTGACAAACATTTTGTGCTATATATATATATATATATATATATATATATATATATATATATATCTTTCTGTCTCTCTCCATATATATATATATATATAACGAGATAGAGAGAATGAAAGAGATTCTTGACATAATTCTAAGATAAATCTCACTTCAGTCATGTCAAATCGGTTTCAGTCATTTTTTTCACCTCCGCAAAGTAACTACCACATGCTTTTCTGTAAAATTTACACGGTAACTTTTCTGCCGAGATCACCTCGTTGATACTTCGTGCCTTGTGGTGCAGTAGACATCGGTTCGAGATGAGAATTCGCAGAGAAATGTTAGAATTTTAGTTGGAGTCGTGGCGTTCATTTACTAGCAAATACCATTGCGAAACGTATTAATCCGTCTCTTTTCCCTCTGGCTATGGGTTAACTAGCAGATTAGATTAGTATCTATAGCCTTGGTTGCCAACTAGTCTACCTCAGAAGTAATGGCAAACTATTCCGACAAAATCTTCTGTTTAATCATTCATGTCTCTTTCAGGACTTGATCACCCAAATGTGTATCGCGTATGGCACGTAACTGACTGACTAGACTAAATAGACTAGAGATTCCCGATGTTAAGTATTAATTGTTTTTAAAGACTAAATGAATTTTTAAAAAATTACTGTTTTTCATATCGCATAAATTGCGAGCCAATTATGAATTTATTGTAAATCCCCTCAAAGAGTTACACCTAAAATTCACAGACAAAATCTTCAGACATGTTCTTGCAACATATACAGAAAGATAAGAGTAATAATTATATCAGTTCTTCATTATCAGGCCTGATAATGAAGAACTTTTCATTAAAAAAAATATTCTTTTTGATGGCAAATATTCTCTCAATAGCACAAACATTACATTTAAAAGCGCTAATGGTTTTGAAATGAAACCGATTTTCTTCTTTTAAAAAAATAACCCAGTTTTATATTTCAAATTTCAATGCTGAAATTGACGTTTGTAAATAATAGTTCTATGCTAATAATTTCGTCTTTTGCAATTCATTTTGCGTAATTCGTTTAGATTTCCGCTCTTAATCAACATTAAGCTTGAAATATTTCAGTGAAAGATTAACCGTAAATTTCTGCATCATTCAATCCTGTCTTTTTTTAACCTTTCAGTTTGTTTCACTCTCAGTATTCAATCGCATTTTCGTATTTGTGGTATGAAATTCTTAAAGAAAACGAGAATTTCTTTGAAAATATATTACTTTGTCAAACAGAATATATGTCATTCTTCGTCACAGAAATGCCATTGCACACAAAACAAAACAAACCAAGCAAAGTTCTTCCATATAAGCCAAATCCATCAAGTTGTAGATAATTTAGAAAGAATATAATTAAAAAGAGATTCTTCAGACACTATCTTCGGGGCAGAGTTGTTCCAAAATGAGGAAAATGAAGGTTATTACATTATTAATGAATAATACTTTCACGGCTTCTGCTCCGATGAACTTAGATCACTGGTGCCCACTAAATACGAATTTGAACGAGATACTAGATTAGCAACTAGATCCCACCCTTTTACAGTGAAACCGATAAAATGCAGCCGTAACTTCTACTCTAACAGTTTCTTTCCTCGCACTGTGGAATTCTCTTCCACACGATTGCTTCCCCGACGGCTACAATCTCCAGGAGTTTAAATGTAAGGTCAATAGACACCTCCTAAAACACTAACCTGCTCCCATTCTATCAAACACTCTTCCCATCTGCCCAACCCTCATCCTCGCTATCCTTACTCATATGTCACATTCCTCCTGATATTCCCTATGTCTAACCACTCCTTCTCTTTACCTTCCCCTATGTAGCCCCATGCGCAATAGTGGCAGTGGAATGCCTTGCTTGGGGTGAGATGATTACAAAAACATATGTAAATATATCTAACATATATTTGTTGTATATCCTTTCAAGTAAAACTTAATTACTTGCCGAACGGCGCAATAAGATTTAAAATCCAAAGAAGAGTCTGTAATGTTCTTCATCCTAACCTGGCATCTCTATTTACCTTACGCACATTTCATTGCAGTTATTCTCATGAACTTTCTTCTATGGATCTTAAACAAGATTAACTTAAGCACTATACAAGATTGACAACTAGATTTTTTTTTGTTTTGAACGAGCCGTAAGTTCTATTTTAATAGTTTATTTTCTCACGCTCCTCACTTGGGGAACTCTCTCCAGTTTAGTGCTTCCCTGTCATTTACAATATTCAAAATTTTAAATGCGATCCTATTAGATATTTTCTGTCTTCCTGTGACTGTTCGTTTTATTGTTCTTTTTTCTTAACTAAGGTGTAGTCTTTCATTACTTGCTAGTTACACTATCAATGTTTTCGAGTGAAATGATTAAAAATAATATGTATCTTGCATTTATATTTAAATTACATTCCTGTATTTTTTTTAAAATCCTAATTACTTTTCAAGCAGCTCAATACAAAGAAGAAAACGTCGCATCAGAAAAGTACACCTTAAGGGTTATCCTATAGGAATAGAAGCATACATTTTACCAGTATCTTATAGCAAAATGAATCAGCGGATTTTTTGAGTATGCCGTGAGAAAAAATGATGTACAAATATTTCATGAAATGGAAAGATATATTTCGAAGACGCCTGTCTCTTCTCATTCGACTCGCTTGGCATGATTTGACCTGTCCACTGTAAGACATTGCTATCTCAAATTAAGCATTGCTAAAAATAATATCTATTGTCATTCAGCACTTGTTTTCTTTGAAGAAAGGCTTGTGTTTTAAAATGTATATCCTTACCGATAGCTTTTGCATAAGTGTTTTCTGTAATGACGCTTGCGAACCTAAATGAAGTTGATGAATATTAGCTGATTTCATTATGAAACATTTACGCTGTTGTTACACATGCCTTGGAGAAAAAGTTTTCTTGTAGCTATGCTGCAGTCTTTTGTTATTGAAAGGTTTGAAGAAATGACGTTTCTCTACAGACACAAAGAGGAGAGAAGTATCAATTGTTTCATTAAATTCACAAGTCGATGAAAATTGAATTTGTACAGATATCAAAACAAAGTATATTGACATTATCGACAGTGTGAAAAACAAAAAATAAATCTGAGATTGTAATTGCAATAAAGAACTAGTGATAACAATATTTTTATGTAGAAAAGACGAAAATATTTATTTGGTATCACCAACAAATTTCTTATTTCTTGTCGAAAAATATTCATTAAAGATATGAAGTAGAGTTCATAAGACATTTATTATTTTCCCTGAAAACACATGAACAAACATTTTTATCTGGCATTGAAAAAAAAAACACACTTTTAATTAATTAATTTGAGTTAAATAATTACTGAGATATCACTTTTCTTAAATCAACAAAAAATCACAAAATTTGAGAAAACTCAATATTGTAAAGGAATAAAATAAACATGATAATTTAATACATAATTATTGTTTATTATTGGGGCAGCGGTTTTCAGCTTTATTGCCATGTTGACGACCTTAAGGACACATGACCCAATAGATATGAACTTCAATTAATTCCAGTGAATTGAACCAAAGAGTTGTGATTTCAATACCAGGCTACAGCCGTGGTGAACAAACAGTTAGACAATTAAGTAAAAGGGAGATAATTACATGGCTACCGGAAGTGGTATCGCACATAAAATTAGAATAATTGTAGCCATTGATTGAAATATGGTTCAAAATTCCGAGCACCTGAAGAAGTTCGAAACATGGAAAAATGGAAGAAAATAAATAAAATAAAATTTTAAAAAATCGCTTAAAAATAATTGCAACACTAAATCAGTTTTATAGAAAATAGTTACTTTAAGCTTTATTCAAATGAAATGCGCCGTGGACCCGGTTAAAAGTCCAGCAAGAAATAATACAACAACAACCAAAATAAGAAATAACGATATATATATATATATATATATATATATATATATATATATATATATATATATATTAAACACACCAAAATACAAATACTTGGAACTCTGTTAATAGCACGAATAAATACCGGTTAGGAATATAATACTATAACTGGGACTCGCGTCTTTGCTATAACTGCCTATCGTTCTCTGCTGATCTGCGTTATGCTGATTTCCTGCATATCTCTCACTCTGTGCTCCCTGCCACCTTTTGTGAGGGAAAGTATATGTAGTTGTAGGAAGAGTTCAATCCGTTGTACTGGGTGATGCCACTATAACAATTAAAAAACAAGAACATTAAAAAAATAGAAAGAGTACGGATTAGATCTGAACAAGAGAGAAATGTGAGAAAAAAACAATACAACAACAACCAAAATAAGAAATAACGATATATATATATATTAAACACAGCAAAATACAAATACTTGGAACTCTGTTAATAGCACGAATAAATACCGGTTAGGAATATAATACTATAACTGGGACTCGCGTCTTTGCTATATCTGCCTATCGTTCACTGCTGCTCTGCTGATCTGCGTTATGCTGATTTCCTGCGGATCTCTCACTCTGTGCTCCCTGAAACCTTTTGTGAGGGAAAGTATATGTAGTTATAGGAAGAGTTCAATCCGTTGTAATGGGTGACGCCACCATAACAGTCAGAAGGGAAAAAGTTCAATTCGACTGACCAATAAAGACTGACATTTAGGTTGTGAACAAAATTGCATCCGTTTATAGCTATAGTGCTTCGTCCTAAAATTAAGAATTTTAAAATAATGTAAACAAATTATTTTCAGCTATTTTGTTGTTGTTCAGCATCAAGATCTTCTTAAATAGAATACGTTTTATTTTTACAAAAATAATTCTGTCAACGTTCTCCCGATTGAAATATTGATTATAAATAATATTAGAAAAAGCCGAATACATTTACTATATTTGGTCTCATGTACAAATATTCTTGTGAAAATGAAGACGATACAAGCAATATTTTCACTGATCAAAACTGGATAAGCAAACAATTTTATTTCCAAAATAAAAATGTATTGCAGCGTAATTATAAATGAAGTACTTCTTTTTATGCAGACATGAGAGATCAATGCCTTAATATATTAGTATAATTACGAAAAATAAAATAAACTAAACCTAAGTCGTATTTTAAAATTCTGAAATCTTCATCATCTTCTGCTATACAAATTATTTTGTAATTATTATAAACAACAATTTAGGATAAAATCCTGAAATTGCACAACTATCTCACATGTTGGTTATTGTGACGTTGGCCTTCCTTATTTTGTTTGATTCCATACTAACAGCAACTTTCACAACTGACCTCAAGTGAAATGACTATATAGAATCCATAGCTAAATCCGATACAAATAAGGTCGGTTCTCTGTGTAGGGTAAGGGCGTTTTTCCCGCCTGAAACAATCCTGCACGTATATAAATCTACCATTTGCCCATGTAGTAAATACTGCTGGCCTATCTGGTCGGGTGCTCCTTCTATCCACTTAGTTGTTCTTCACAAAATCCAACGGATAATCTGTAATGTGACAGATCCCGACTTGGCAGCTTAGATACAGTCATTTTCTCACCGGCCCAATATGGCTTCCCTCTGTCTCTTCTACAAATACTTTCACGGCTTTTGCTCCGATGAACTCACTGGTGCCCACTATATATAAATTTACTCGAGCAACAAGATTATCAAGTAAGTACCACACTTTTACTGTGAAACCAATAAATTGTAAACCCAAATTCTACTCCAACAGCTTCTTTTCTCGCACTTTCCGCCTGTGGAATTCTCTTTGATTTATTTGCTTCCCGACAACTACAATCTACACAATTTAAATGTAAAGTCAATAGTCATCTCCTGTTTCACTAACATACATCCTCTCACTCTCATGCTCCTTTCTCCGTCCACTCCACTCTCATCAGTAGTCTCATCTTTCTCTTACCCACTTCCTGACACCTCCTATAACATGTTACTCTTTCTCATAATTTTCCTCCTATGTAATCCCCTGCAAAACAGTGGCAGTAAAATGCATTGCTTGGGGCGATGCGATTAAAAAAAATTCTATACATTTATATTCCAGAGAATGTAAATACATCTAAAAGACATGCATGTGTAGCAAATCAGTATTTTATTGATTGATTGCTTCCTTTTCTACGGCTTATCAGCAAACAAGAATTTATGTGGATAAAAAGTGGGGGGGGTCAATTCTGTATCACAGTCAATATATAAATTGATCCCTCACTTTATGGCCATGATTGTTTCTATACATTTATATTCCAGAGAATGTAAATAAATCTAAAAGACATGCATGTGTAGCTAATCGGTATTTTATTGATTGACTGATTCATTTTTTACGGCTTATCAACAGACAAGAAATGATTATGTAAATATAAAGTGGGGGATCAGTTTTTATATTTAAAACAATATATGAATTGATCCTTCATTTTATGTATTGATTGTAATGTAGAATTGATGCCCAACTTTATGGTCACAGTCATTCTTCTCTTACCCACTTCCTGACACCCCCTATAACCTGTCACTCTTTCTCATAACTTTTCTCCAATGTAATCCCCTACAAAACAGTGGGAGTAAAATGCCTTGCTTGGGGCGATATGATTATTAAAAAAAATGTCTATACTCTTATAAATTGAATATAAATTTATGTATTGATTGCAATGTAGAATTGATGCCCCACTTTATGGCAACTATCATCTTTCTCTTACCCACTTCCTGACACCCCTATAACCAGTCACTCTTTCTCATAGCTTTTCTCTAATGTAATCCTCTGCAAAACAGGGGGAGTAAAATGCCTAGCTTGGGGTGATGCGATTTTTAAAAAAAACTGAATTAACCAGCAGAGAACAAATGTAACCCATAAAAGAACTCATAAATGATTTCACCAAATCCTATTCGGCAGCTTTTCCTTTTCAACAATGCCACATTTTCTTGCAAAAGATACTAGGCTTTTCCTTGCAGCTTGAATTCAGATTTCCAATTCCTTGTGGAAACAAGCAGCGAAATCTTTCTTCGAGACATTTACCAAAACGAAAACTACTCACAATCCTTGTTACAGAAGACACGTACCAATCTTGGCAGTTTCACACTCGGAATTCTTGTTCTTCTTGGGAAATATAGAAATATTTGTGTAACACTCTTTCTTTTGACCTCAAATTAAAATTTGTCAAACATTTTTATGAGCTTTGCGTTTTTTACATTCTGCTTTTATATTCAAGCACAAACACACAGAAGCAACCGAAAACATTCTTATAATATTTCGATTACCAACATTCTATGTACAATCTATCTATATATATATATATATATATATATATATATATACACTAACGGCCATAATTATTAGGCCAACGCAGTATTTTTTTAAGAAATGATGTATTTTATGCTATGTTTAGTATTTATAGCGAAATGACAATAGTATACTACTTTTGATATTGTTATTTTTTTACAAAGCAAGGAAGCAAAGATGAACTCTTCTGAATCACCCTATTTTTTTTTCATTCTTTCACTGATTAAACTGCAAAATAGGTAATTATTAAATATTTATAAATTCATTTGATGCACATGATATTGCGCAATATTAACAAAAGAACCATTCTAGTTTCATTTACAATTATTCACTTGGCAATAAATACTAAAAAATAGTATGAAATACATCATTTTTTAAAAACACTGGGGTGGCCTAATAATTATGTCCGGTAGTGTAGTTACAATATTAACGTACATATATATATATATATATATATATATATATATATATATATATAAACGAGTTGCTATTACCAAGCTACAATACACTTTAAATGTGATCATATTTTAATAATAAAGCGAAATACAAAAGTTTGACAACATTTAAAACTTATAGTACCTTTTGACCGACACTTCATCAGGAGAAAAATTGTCGGTAAACCCACTTTCTTTAGGCTTTACTAAATTTGGAATTTTTTCTTTCAGAACCAGGGAAATTAATCTTATTAGCTTTCTTACGCATCGGTTATGATGTTATGTTCTGAGGGAAAAATCGATGCTTAGCTAAAAGAATTAAAAAAAAATACATTTCAGATGAATAACTATAACGAATGTGTTATTACATCTGCTATGTATTGGCCATCTACATGTCCTGCATATATCAGTTAACCGTGGATTGGTCTTGCTAGTCAGACATGCAACGGTAAAATTTCTGTTTCTATTTAACGGTGTTTCAGTGCCGTTATGGTCCGGACCATTTTAGCAACTAAATAGATTTTCCTATCATGTCGTAAGAATGATTTGCAAGCCCATCAAATAAATTTAGGTTGATATCAAAATAAGTGACGATGCGAGGTCGTCTATATGGGCAAAACTGTCTAGAGGTTGGAAGTTAGAATCGCCTAACATGCCCCGGGTTAGTGACATCCGGGTTTTCGCAGACTCATCCGTCCGCATTAGTCGAGTATTTAATAGATTCTGCTACGTGCAGGACAAGTTATTCTCCTTAAATTTTCTCTTTATTTCACAGGGCATAGAACAGACTACATTTAAATATATAGGAGTCTGTTCTTTTCATCATGCAGAGACGTAACCCAAGAATGCATTGAAAATTAAAATACAAATTTGCCTTGTGTTTTTGGAGAAGCATTTACATAACAGAGGATAACTTTCTTAAATCCTCTTATCTTTTATTTAGTTTACGTTTTAACTTCAGTCACTAATAAAAAAATTATTAGCTACCTAGTTTTAAATTACTGACAATTTTTGTACATAAGAAAAAGGTCAGTCGAAAGTGACTAAATGTTCGAATGTTGTGATACATTTATATACCGTTTTAATAATGTATATGATCCCTTTTTAAAGTGTATTATATATAAATACTAGCAGTATAGTCCGGCATTGCATTATCTGCAGTATTGTAAGAAATGCAAGCTTGAAACTTCTGAATATCGTTTCTTGTGTCTTTGTCTATGAGTGTATCAATTTTTATTAAAATCGGACCACTCCTTCTATAACCCGATTTTTTCGATTATCGATTTTCGATATTTATAGGGGGATACCTCAACACAAAACTAAGCTAAGAAAACTTGCAGAGGCCTATAGTACAACTGTGTAAATTTTCAAGAAAATCGATTCAGCCGTTTCGGAGTCTATAGGTAACGGATACACACGCACACACACAGAGACAAAGTTCGATTTATAAATAAATTTAGATATCCATCTGCAGACAGGGCTCTTTTGCTGTATCACAGCTGATCAGGCAATCATTTGCTTCTAACCAGGATTGGAACCCGGCCGAATTGAAATTCTACCTCTGAGCTATGTGCGTTTAGTGAAAGAAGACGGACTTTAGCATGTTATATAAGATGTAAACACACACACACGCACACACACACACACACACACACACACACACACACACACATATATATATATATATATATATATATATATATTCTAACCATATACTGTTAAGTATAAAAGACAATGTATGTCTATTATGTTTAATCATGGGCAGTTCTAAACATCGTATTTTGGCATTAATTTCAGGTGAAAATAAAGACAAAAATTCTCCAGCATTTATATAATTTTTTATTAAGTTGGTTCTAAGCTTTCGGCTTACATGAGCCATCTTCAGAGAGGTTACAAGGACGTTAATATAAAAACAACCACCATCAAAGATGATTTTATGCTACAGATATCATGGACCGAATATGTGAGCAATGATGAGGTTTTGGAAAGAATGGCATTGAAAAGAAAAGTAGTAGTAAACATCAGGAAGAGACAACTTAAGTTCCTGGGACATGCAAGGAGGAAGGAGGGCTTCGAGAATCTGATACTGACAGGCCAGATAGAAGGAAAAAGAGACAGAGGAAGGCAGCGGATAACATATTTGAAGGGCCTGAACAGGTGGATGACGGAACGGGGGTTGCGAGGTGTAACAGGGGAAAACATATTAAGAGCCACCAGGGATAGGAAGACGTGGAGAACCATGATCACCTGCATCCTGAGAGGACAGGGCACATAGAAGAAGAAGATATATGCCAACTGTTTATAAGAAATTATAATGTGGATATAAAGTGGGGGATCAAATTTACATTATATTATACATATAAACTAATCTCTCATTTTGTGGCCATGCTAGTTTCTCTTCACTATTCTAGATTTATGGGCTTGAGCAGGTGGATGATGGAACGAGGGTTGCATGGTGTAACAGGGGAAAACATATTAAGAGCCACCAGGGATAAAGAGACGTGGAAAGCCATGATCGCCTACGTTCTAAAAAGATTGGGAACATAGAAGAAGAAGAAGAAGAAGAAGAAGAAGATGTGATTAATTCGGAATAGTTCATTATTCATTATGTATTAGCCAAAAAATTTAAAATTTCTATATTTCATTCCTTTTTTAATGAAACTAAGTTCTGTCTCTGAAATGCGTCGTCTTTCCACTCGATTATATGCAATAGTTGATAATTTATGAATTACTGACAGGAAGTAATGGTCGTGCGAACAAATTATGGAAGATACAGCCTAGATAATAATAAGATACACAGAAATACAAATTACCAATTACATCGCCTCTTGGCAGTGTTTCTCCTTGTTTTATCTTAGAATTTCTAATGTCTGATACCAACACAAATATTTTAGGTAAACAATATAAACCTCGATGGCGTTCTACTGATACATCCGCTAAAGAGAATTTATCTTGTAAAAACTCTAAATAAACATAACTATATTCAACATAAAAACAAATTTATTTATGAAACAGTAACGATAAGTTAACTCTATTTAATATAATGTCGAGCCACACTGAGATCAATTTAGATCTAAAGGTCTGTGGAAAAACGACTAATAAAAATTATATGATATATTCTTCTATTCACAGCCTAACAAAAAACATCCGAAGTAATTATAGGTTTCTACCTGAGTACACGTAGATTTAATAGCCGTCGATACTTACATCTTACAGAAAAATTCATTGGAAATAATATTAATATCTCTCAGCATCTTTTTCATATATTACTATAAAGAGGAAAACTTAACAAAATAAAATAAAACAGCAATGAAAAACCTACACATAAAATACAACTTAATAACACAATAGTAAATACACCTGAAAAGAATTTATCTAAATTCAATGTAAAACGTGTTATAGCAACTTCAAAAACAATGGAAATTAATTAGCACTAAAGAAAGTAACAACGTTAAACCTAAAGCAGACATTTAGAAAACAGACTGCAAAAATTCCCCTGAAATATATCGTTGAAACTTGTATGAATAAAACTGTAAGATTATGTATGAACAAAAGGGATGTTTTGTAAAACAATACATTCAGTGCATTCACCTTTTATTCGTCATGTCTGATCAAAATAAAGAATGTAGTTTTATTTAGAAATGATTTTAATTTATAAACAGAAAAATATATTGAAAGTGCATTAATTTCTTCATTTCCGACAATAGATTTGTTCTTAGGCACATCGCATATATCATTACCTACAAAAAAACAAAAAACAAAAAAACATGGCTATATAATTACTTATTTAAATTCAGTGTTTTATATGTAAATGCAGTAATGATAAAAACAGCTCCGAAAAGATTAGTAGGACGCGATACGTTAACATTTTACATACCCTAGTTTCAAATATCAACATTTAAATTCGAGCGTGTCTGTATCTTTAACGTTTTCTCTATGAACTGTACATAGCTATTGATTGTTGACATAAAACTCAAGACTACATGGTTGATCGCACTTCTATGCTTCAAACGATCTTTATATGGAGCCTCCAGAATACCTAAGTCGAAGGAAGGCTATGTTGGTTTCCATGTTAGTAGTATCTGTATCTACACATTTTCTTTGATACAGAGCTTTATATGAATTTATTGGTTTTGGAATTCTGGTATAGGAGTCAGTTCATAGACGACATTCTCTTTTATTTCTTTTGCTCTGTGGCAAAACGAACATTTATTCGTTTTCTAACACAAAGATAAAGGATAAAGCACTCTATCTAAGCACACACACACACACATCTATCTATCTATCTATCTATCTATCTATCTATCTATCTATCTATCTCAGCCTGTTTATGATCTGCCTATTTCAGTCTCTTCAGATCTATCTATCTATCTATCTATCTATCTATCTATCTATCTATCTATCTATCTATCTATATATATATATATATATATATATATAAACATACGGTGTAGGTATAGAAGAATCCAAAGCAGTATTCTGTACTTATTATATATGTATATAAATACATATAAAACTATATGTAAAAATAAAGACAGACACGTTATTCCATGGTAAAGTGGAAGTATAGACCTATTTCAGCTGTGAAAGTTCCGCTTAATCATTGAATAACGTCTCTGACTTCATTTTTTACACACACAGCTACAAACAGACACACACACAGACACAAATATATATATATATATATATATATATATATATATATATATATATATAAGCTTGTTAAACTGAATTATGTTACATAAAAAACAGGTTTTTCCTAGATGTTCTTTACGGTTAAATATATATATATATCTATATATATATATATATATATATATATATATATATATATATATATCATATATATATATAACTGTACAAGCTTATATATATATATATTTATGTAACATGATTCAGTTTAACAAGCTTCTTCAAATGCTTTCTAAAGACGAAGGATTTAAAAACAATTCTTTTTAAAATTTCAATTACTAAGAAGGTTTGAAAAATTTTATTGCAATATTTTATTGCAGTCCACAATTTAATTAATAATTAATTGTTAATCTGTCATTGTATCCATCTTTTTAAACTCATTTAAGAGTCTTGTGATTGAATAGAATAAGTAAAGAACAAATAGGAGAAAGTGTCTTTAATTTAACAATTTAAGAATATTTTTCAGACGGTTTTTAAGATTTTATTTTTGCTATCTGTCTTCTGTTGCTGCTGGCTCCATTCTGCCTTTGACCGAAACAAACTCGATTTTATAAGCAGAAATTCCTCGAATTCCGCTTAATGATGTAATCTATAGATAAGCATAACTATAGATCATTTTCGTCAATTATTGCTTTTAGGCCAGCTTTCGTTGACGTCATCACAGTAAGTTTGTTAATATTTTAATTTTTTACCTTGCTCTGTCGCAAACAACACTTTATTGTCATCGTGTCTTTACGTCAAACACATTTTTGTTAGTCACCAAAATAAATTACATTGTTTTAATGCTCGCTATCTTTGTCCGGAATCATATTGATCTATGTCACAGAAATATATTACACTATGACAAATATTTGGACAAAGTACATTCCTCAGTTCCACTGGCGCACATCTTCTCAGTTAGGGGTCGCTATGCCATGTTCACGGTGGCAACTTATCCTAAGATCTTTTTGCTTTTAACATGTAATTTTCCCGGGGGCAATCCTCCATTTATTCGCTGTTTGTTCCAGCTCCCAATGTAAATTGCATCTCCATCATGAGGAGCGTTGGTGGTATCTTCTTGATATTCAGGTCCATCGTGCATTTATCTCCTTTGTAGACATCCTTAGGGCAAAGATGATGTTGCTCTCGTCCCTGCTTGCAAGTGGCCGGTTCTTCTTGGAAAACAACCTTCGCAATCCTCTTATCCTTTATGGTGTTTTGCAGTCGCGGTGAGGCAATTCTAGTAAGTCTTTGCCAAGACCAAGACCAAGACCAAGGCCATGACTAATGCTAAGGCCAAGATTAATGCCAAGGCCTGGTCTTTTTTTATATGAGAGCACAGCGGCTTCTCATGTCATTCCTTCTGACAACCATGTTTTCCTAGGGAAAAAAAAAGTGCATTACAGCTTAGTAGCGGAATCGTCGCATGATTTGCCACAACAAAGTTGAATATGACATCAGACTGTCTTGCGTACTCCTGTTCCGGATTTATCTACACGGTTTACTTATCTTTTGTCTGCAAGATAGTGGAATTTTAAAATAACGTTTTCCTTATTTTAACTGGGCAAACACAGGAGCTGACCATTTCCATCGACTTGAAGAATATATATCCACGCATAAGCACAAATATATATATATATATATATATATATTTCAAACAGAATGTTAAAATAAACGTCATCAAATATATCCTTTATTAAATTAAATGATTGGCTGCATGTTCTTTATAATTTAAAAAAAAGTTTAGTTTAATTAAATTTTTGTCCTTCTTTATATAAAAATTGTTGAAAAACATAGGTGAATGAAAAACAGTTTAACTTGTTGTTGTGACGTAGCACGAACAAGTGACATACGGTTCACAATATATAAGGGACTAATATCGAGTAACCACAGTGGAGTTGGCAGCTGACGGCTAGCACTGTCGTTGTCTACTCACCTCACCAGTTGTTACCACCCTACACGGACGTGTACCACTGAATCTGCAGAGGATAAACGTATCACTTACTTATATATGCGTATTGTCATTCCTCCACGATAAACACTAGTTTAATTCATTGAATTAGTAGTTTATCCATTACTTTCAGCGTTGTATGTAAATAGATATTTTATTCATAATAGTTTCTAAAATCGTCTTTTAATATAAAATATTTACCAACTTGCTCAATTTATATGTATTTCATAACTTTGTCAATTATTATTTAAACGATGATTATATAATGTTGGTTTAAATTGGAGAGCCAAAAATATCGATATGCTTTCTTCTATTTTAAATAGAAACTGATATATGTTTTGATTTAGAAATATATTATTAATTTCTTCATAATATCCTTCCTTCAAAAAAGTTGACAAAGAATCAGTTAAGTGCCATACGCGAAACACGCTTGGGCGATCATGTCTCGAAAGAGACATGACTGACTGGGCAGAAGATTATTCCGCAGTAGATTGCCATTGCTTTCTGCGGTAGACTGGTTGTCGACCAAGGCTATAGAACCCAATCAGTCCTGTTATTTGAGTCATAGCTAGAGAGAGAAGAGATAGATTGTATTGCATTATTATATTAAGTATAATTAGTGGGGAATCAGTTTATTACAATATAAAACTGATCCCCCACTTCATACCCAGTAGAAGTTTTAATTACATTTCCAACTGTTATATTCAGTCAGTCAGTTAAGTGCCATAAGAGATACACAATTGGGCGATCATGTCTCGAAAGAGACATAGCTGACTGGGCAGAAGATTATCCCGCAGTAGGTTGCCATTGCTTTCTGCGGTAGACTGGTTGCCGACCAAGGCTACAGAATCGAATCTGTCCTGTTATTTAACCCATAACTGGAAGGAAGAGACGGATTAATACCTTTCCCAAAGGTATTTGCGCGTAAGTGAATGCAATGAATTCAACTGGAATTCGAACCCGGCTATTATAATCGATTTCTCGTTCCGAGCCGATATACACTGCTCCACAACGCACATCCTGACAAAGAATACATGTTTTTAAAGATCAACTAACACACAGATGAATGCTTTTTAAGAACTGCGACTCAAAGCGGCAGTATTGGTTTTCGTTCCTGCCCAGTCTACAAGAATTGGATTCTATGTCCTTTGCCTGGCAACTAGTCTACTGTAGAAAGGAATGCCAAGCTACAGCGAGAAAAAATCTTCTTAGGCTGTCATGGAACAAAAGAGACATGACCGCCGAATATATGGCACTTAACTTACTGATCGATTCTCACTGACATCTTTAGTAGGACATAACATTAAAAACGTAGATCTATCAGATTTCTAAATGACGTGACATCTTCAAACGCTTTGATTTATATTTTGATTTCGTTCTAGACTGGACGGTACGCCTCATTTAATTCTACATCTCAGTAGGTTTTCTCGTCGCTTTCTTTTATCAGATTCAACACGGCCATGCAGTAGTTTGGAATCGCCTCTATCTAGAGAATATTGGTATAATTCGCCATAATTTATAGATAAAAAGCAAGGATCATTTTATGTATTGATTATAATAGAGAATCGATCCCCCGAATGTATTTTATAGCAACAACTGTCCATGATGGTTACAAAGTAAGGGATTGAAGGTAATGTTGACAACGTCCCTAGATATAGAGTATCCTCTTGACATCTGTTGACCATGTCCGTCATAGTATATGGATATAGAGTATCCTCACCGTACGTAATCTGTTTAACAAAACAACGTCAAAGACCATCACTCTCGAATCAGACACTCTCCAGAATTAGATTTGAACTCCAATACTCGGAAAAATATGGCCGCTTTTGATACACGTCGCAGTGAATATTTTGAGCTTCCTGATTAGTTAAGCCTTCTATTGGTGAACTATAAAATGGATTGGCTCATGGGGTTCAGCACAGTATTGATGTCCCAAAAAGTCCAATCGAGAAAAAGGAAGAAACAGATGGATTGAAACTACATAATAACGACCGCAGAGATGAAAATATTTCATATAATAATACCAATTATTCATGAACTCAAGAAACTAATAATAAGGTGAGTATAAGAATCTTCTTCTTCTATGTGTCTATTTCTTTCAGGAGGTAGGCAATCATTGACTTCCATGTCTCCGTATCCGTGGTGGCTCTTAGCACACTTTCTCCTCTTACCCCACGCAACCTCCGTCCTGTCATCCACCTCATCAGGTCGTTCAAATATGTTATCCGCTTCTTTCCACTGTCTCTTTTTCCCTCTACCTGGCCTGTTATTATCACGTTCTCCATACCATTTTTCCTCAATGCATGTCCCAGGAACTTTAGCCGTCTCTTCGTGATGCTCACTACTAATTTCCTTTTCGTTTCCATCATTTCCAAAACTTCATCATTGCTCACATGCTCGAGCCATAATATCCGCAGCATAATTCTGTAGAACCATATTTCAGTTGCTTTAAGTTTTTCCTTCATCTTCGATGATATGATCCAGCATTCAATGCTATATTGAAGAACTGACATCACATAGCAATCCAGTACCCTCTTCTTTGTTTCTAGCGAAAGTTTCCTGTCTCTTTATATTTTACTCAGCTTCTGGATTTCTGTGTCGCACTTTCCGTCTTCTGTTAGAAAACTTCCTAGGTATTTATATTTTGTATCTGCTTGATTTTAGTATACCCTACCTGTTGAGTCGGTTGTTTTATACCCGAGTACATATTAGAGTAGGTCAGTTTACACAACTGGTAGAAAATCGGTTAGATTGTACAGCTCTAGCCAAAAGTTTTGCATTACGTAAAAAATCCGAGTTATCGATAACAAAACACAACTATTTTTGATTTAGCCTTTTAAAATAATTATTTAAACTAGTTCAAAGTTTAAAAAAATATTTATTATGATATATGTTAAATTTTGATGTTAAATTCAATACTTCATAAGACTTCCTCTATTTTTAAGAACAAGTTTTATTCGCTTTGGTATAGACTCAATGAGTGATTTTCAACAGTTAGATTTAATAGAAATCTAACATCTTTGTAGGACAGCTTCAAGTTCAATTCTTGTTGTAGGAGCAGCCGTACCCACGTTTGATTCCAGGATGGACCATAAATTTATCATGGGATTGAGATCAAGTGAATTACCAGGCCCGTTTTGCAGATCTCTGAAGTTATTTTCCTCGAACCACTTCGTCACATCTTTTGCTTTATGGCCAGGTGCACCATCATGTTGAAACACTGCATCTCAATCAGGGTAATGTTCTATCAAAAATTATGTTAGTCTATATTTGATGGTGTCCATATACCATTCCTTGTTCATTGACGTACCTTAGGGTATAATCACTAATTCTCTGACACCATGAAAGGAGAAGTATCCCCAAACATGAACAAGGACCGGATGCTTGACTGTGGATACCACACAATCAGGGTGTAATCTTTCACCGACTCGTCCTCTGACACGAATTGATCCATTGTTAGCAAAGCAGCTAAAAGGTTATTCATCAGAGAAAATCACCTTTTTCCAGTCTTCTACAGTTCAACTTTTATGAATCCGACAGAGATTTAGTCGATCTTTTATGGGTTTTTTTTGTATCAAAAGTGACTTTCTTGCAGGCGTTCTTGACATCAATCCTTCCGTCAACAAATGCCGCCATACTGTGCGATATGAACCTTTCACACCACCGCTGGACCATTCCTTCAGTAAATGCTGATGACTGATCTATCGATCAGACAAACTAAGTCGCACCAGTTGTCGATTATCTCACTCCGTAAATCCATTTGGACGACCACTTCGAACTCCAACTTCGATTTTTCCAGTCTTCTTCAACTTCTGGACTATTCTTGTGACCGTTGATGCATGAAACTTCTCCTTGTTGGCAATCTGACGACAGCTAACACCGGCTTTGTGTAAAGCAAGGATTGCAGCTTGTTTAGATTCAGAACAATGACTTTTCCTCATTTAGATCACAATTAGATGTACAGAATGTATAATGTAGTTTTAAAAAATTACTGTCAAATCTCTTCTCTTCTCTTGGATTCGCTTTTCACTTCATTTTGTCTGTCGAATATGCGGTTCAAAAGAAAATACGGTCCAACCTACTCTTCTTTTTTCTTCTCCCCAGAAAAATATTCATTATCATTTCATAGAGCCGGGTACTTTCCCAGGCAAATCACTTAAAATTTTCATCAGCCAATTAAACACATCCTATTTATTGATTGTTCATGGTTTCACTCATTTTCGGTATTCAAAAATATGTGAAACTTCACTTTTACATAGTGTTACAAAACTTTTGGACAGAGCTGTATATGCCTTTCACTTATGATATATTTATATTGTGTCCCTTGAACTTAAAGAAGACTCAGTAGTATTATTCGTCCTGATCTGGCAACACTGTATCAGTCATTTTCCTACTGACGTAACTCTGAACCTCTGTGTCTTTTCTATAAATACTTTTCAATATATCAATACCGTTGGACCTACGTGTGTCACGCTCTAGAAAGAGATATGAACGTACACACAAAAACAAAAGATTAAACATAGGAACGCCAAATGACGTACACACAAACAAGCATGATAAATAAAAGAAAACGTCTAACAGGGAACGTACAGCGAAAAGAGAATTGCTGTAAAACATATATAATCTATTATAATAAAAGAAAGAGAGAGTATTATTGTACTTATAGCGTTTTTGCTTCAAATATTAATTTCAGGTTTTTGCTGCCTTCACCTTGATTCTCCTTCAACTAAAAATACTTTTATTTTAGTTGTCATCCGTTTATCTCTATTTATTTTAGTCGATCGGTCCTTCAATTCACGCTGTGAATAACATAGCAAGTCGTAATACTGTAATACCTACCTAGGTGCCTACGTGTGTCACGCTTTTGCTGCAATGAATAAAATTAAATGTATTTTGCAAATGCATTTTATTTCCGGAAAAAGATTAAGATAACAAGGAAAGGCAACAAGAGGAGAGAAAAAAAAGATAATTTGTTGGTCATTTAAGGGTCAGTCTTTAAAAATAATTTGTTGGTCATTTAAGGGTCAGTCTTTAAAAATAATTTGTTGGTCATTTAAGGGTCAGTCTTTAAAAATAATTTGTTGGTCATTTAAGGGTCAGTCTTTAAAAATAATTTGTTGGTCATTTAAGGGTCAGTCTTTAAAAATAATTTGTTGGTCATTTAAGGGTCAGTCTTTAAAAATAATTTGTTGGTAATATATTTTTCATTCAAAAACGTTTTGTTGGTAAATACTTTCATAGCAGGGGGAGTCAACTATTTACCCATAGCTGGGACCCTAACAGATGCTACCACTCTGGGTCAGGGTGGACCTGGGAACAACAGCAATTAAGAGGTGGTTCCATGCTTCTCACAACCTTCCAATCAGAAGAAAGGCAAACAATCCATAACCATAATAGTGAAGAAAAGCAAGACAGACATATGTCACAGAAGAAGAGAGAGAATTGTATATTTATGATTGTTATTACAATATTTTGTTAAAGTTGTTAAGTTCAAATATTTAATGATGTAACAGGAAAAATTCTACTGATGATTTATCGTCATAGAATTTGCCATGCGCTTATTCAATCACTAAATGAAGAATTATGATTCATCAGAATGTAAAAAGAAGAAAACCGTTAAAATTTTACTGGTTATTCGAATCTCTTATTTTGCCTAGTCATTTTGAATTTAAGCACAGTACTAAACTGGCGTCAATAATACACGTCCTTCTTTTTCCATGCAACAAGATGTATAGATCTCTCCCACTGGAGCTAGATGTGACACAAGGTCATTTTTAAGATGGAGAGACCCGACTGCGTACGGACAGACAAAGGGACAAAAATTCCCCTGACCCTTCAACTGCCGGTTGAGCTGGCCCAGATGACAAGCACCTGGCGCGGCTGCGGGACTCTGTTCCCTGGGACCCGGCATCTGTTCAGTATAATTTTTCTCATTTGCAAACCTGCCCACGCGGACGGAGTTACAAATGATCCCCAGTCTGTCTTCGAGGACAGAGACGCAACGGAGAGATTATTTGAACCCTTACCTGATTTACATCAGGTAAATATTGCAACAATATTGTATATTATTCTTTCTGTTGACGCCAGTTTGTAAATTATCTCTCACGCAACGTCAACATCCACAGGAATTGCATGTTTGCATTCTGACGCTCTTGGCGCAGAATGCTAAATTGACAGTTTATATAAGCTGTATCTAAAATTATTTATAATTGGAACATTGTATGTTTGCATGTGTGTGTGTGTGTGTGTGTGTGTGTGTGTGTGTGTGTGTGTGTGTGTGTGTCCGTTACCTATAGACTCCGAAATGGCTTAACTGATTTTCTTCTAAATTTACACAGTTGTACTATAAGTGTCTGCGAGTGTTCTTAGCTAGGTTTTGTGTCGAGTTACCCCTAATAAATATCGAAAAAGGATAATCGAAAAATTCGGGTTATAGAAGGAGTGGTCCGATTTTAATCAAATTGGATACACTCATAGACAAAGACATAAGAAACGATATTCAAAAGTTTCAAGGTTGCAGTTCTTACAATAGTGCAGAAAATCGATAATATATATATATATATATATATATATATATATATATATATAAACAGCAAGATGTTTGTGTGTTTCTGTTTATCTGCCTGTATATCTGTATTTTTTCAACCCTTTTACTTTAGTTGTAGCTTTGGGTTTGGCTCTAAGTAGGTATAATTGTAGTTCTTAGTCTTAGTCTTTATACCATTTACTCAGAGGACTTATTTAGCCTTCAAAATTCAGTTTAGAACGAAAAAACTTATTTGATATCGATACCAGGAAATCAAAATTTGACTTATATCCGTTCATATTTCTTTCAGTCTACGGTTTCGCTTTAACTGGAAACAACTATTGCTTTTTAGTCTTTCGTGCCAACGTCCAAAGAGTCTGAGCTCCAGGACCAAAGATTAGTTTTAAAGCTTTCATTACACCCGAGCAACGCCGGACTATACTGCTAGTTGAAAATAAGAACTGCTGTTAATAAAGGTGCGCAATTGTTACAAAGTGCTCGACCAATCATCGACTGTCACTCTCTTTGAGATAGGAATCACTCTTATCCACTTGTTCCCATTTCTTTCTCCATCACCCTCTATAACTTGTTTCTTTTCATTTCCTTCTACCTTTGCAACTGTCTTCACACCTGTGTTACCATCCTTCTGTTGCCCTTTTCTCTGACACCTGTAACTGGTTTGGCTTTCTCTCCACTCTGCTTCTGTCTGAACCTTTGCTCTTATGTATCCTCTAGGAATTTAAGTGCAATGTCAATACCCATCTCCTATCTACTTGACTCCAATTCTTTGTACATCACCTCGCGTATCTTGTTCTTTTCATTTCTCTCCACTTTTGCAATTGTCTTCACACCTGTGTTCCCATCCTTCCCTTTCCCATTCTTTGACACCCTCTGTAACTGGTTTGGCTTTCTCTTTATTCACCTTCTGTCTAAACCTTTAATCTTATGTATCCCCCTGTGCATCAGGGCCGGTACCACCCTGATTGGGGTGAAACGATTAAAAAAAAATAAGTTTCCTCAAGGATGTTGCAGAACACTTGGGGTTGAAATAAAAATTATAAAAAACTTATTATATTCTGGCAATAATTTTCTTTTGTTACAGAAACACAGAAAACTATTTCCGATATTATATTAAGAAATATGTATTTTATTCATTAGACTGATGTGGATGATCTTATTTTGAAATTCTATATTGATGCGCGGGGAGGTAAAGTATTTATAGATTCATTTATATGACTTCAAAAAACAAGTTTATTTATAATCCGATATTATAGTTGTGTGTGTGTGCGTGTGAGTTTGTGTTTCTGAGTCCTGTTTGCTGATGTTTTGCCTTTCAAAGAAAATACCAGAAGTTGGCAAATGTTCCTGGAAAAATCTGCTACGATGTACAGTTTTTCTAATGCATAGAGAACTAACAATTTTTTTTTTATGCCAATGGGTCAGTTGTAGCAGCATGCAATTTCCTTTTTCTTTCCCTGTAGTGGGAACCGTGCCAAGGATTAAGAATTAGTTAATAAATGAATTATTAGATAGAAAATATGGACTCTTTGAAAACAATAAGCGCGTCAAAACTAGCATAAAAATATTCTGCCTCTATCTTATGTAACAATTAAGTACATAAAATATAGCAGAACATGACCAGGCGTGTTCTACATTAAGCATTCCTGGAATATTGACCAGATAAATAATTTATTGCCGAGCAGTAAAGGAAGTTGCTCGTGTTCATACAGCTAACAACAATAAGTAATTTGAATTAACATTAGATATTTTGTGAAGGTTGCTAACGTTGTTAATGAAAGAAAAGGCTTAATATAAATGGCTTACGGCAAACGCACTGTATAAAATCAAGTGCTTCTAACTGTAAAGTTAAACAATAATCAAATTAGATTTTTTCAGCCCCAAAACACAGACATTGTGCAACTGTGAAGAGGGCTTAAAAGTTGCTGAGCTTAAATAAAAGAATAAGTCTCCGACTCATAGCTGAATAATTGAACATGACTAAAAAGCAAAGGTATTATTAAAAAGAAATCTCATCAATGATGGTGCATAGAAGTTTGATAAACAGAAAACACGTTGAGTTTTAACAGATTTTGTTTGGTTTTTCATAAAAGTTTGAGTATCGACTTTGGTAATGAAAGATTTTGTTCTTACAATTTACCGGTCATGTCGTAACATGCAAAAGCGAGGGTTGGGCTAACACAAAGTCACAATTCGTCGTGACCTAGGGTTTGACAGCCCTAGCCTTCTTCAAACAGTTGTTCATGTAGAATAACGCACTTTCACCCTGAAACTGTAATTAAAGTCCTCTCAGCATATTTCAGTATAAACAACAGGTGGCCTTTGTGGGCGAACACACACAAGTGTGCCTGATTAGTCGGCTGCAATGGTAAACAGGTATCTGCGAATACAATTGGCCAGACACCCAAAAAGCAGCATGTAATGATGTTTTATATATATATATATATATATATGTATATATATATATATATATATATATATATATATATAGTCTGCCACCTTCTATCGAGCGCCCGTAGCTCAGAGGTAGAATCGCCGACTGACACCAATTCGGTCGGGTTTCATTCCTGGCTAAAAATCAATCGGCTGTCTAACGGTACTGATGAGCTCTGATACAGCGAAACAGATTTGTCTGCGGGTGACTATATATATATATATATATATATATATATATATATATATATAAAATGATTTGTTTGAACATTATCCTTGATCGATACTCGTATTTAAGTAGAAATTCTGTTTGTAATCAAACAATATTATATATTTATTTCTACCGGCCTGATTATTTAAATAACAGTATTGATCAAATCTAATGTTCAAACAAATAATTTCAAATTGTCTGTTGTTTATAACCAGTTTTTTTAATCTTCGTAATTTCTGTAACATGTTTACATTTGTTGACATTACGATACATTTCACAGTAGAGATGGTTATTCGAAATTTTTGTTATAGGCTTAATTTGACTTAGTTTATACTTATCGTCATTCGTGGTCCATTGGTCTAAGACGCGACAGATCACATGGTGGCTTTCTATGTGGATAGGGGTCGCAGGATAGAATGCGGCCGAATGGCACGCATTTTCTGAACAAAAGCTTATCGTAAATAACCAGAATAATTAGAAATAAATATATAATACTGTTTGATTATAAACAGAGTATCAACTTAAATGAGTATCGATCAAAAATAATGTACGAATAAATCACTTCAAATTGTCGGTTGTTTATAACCAGTTTCGTTAATCTTCGTTAATTTCTGTAATATAAAACATAATATCTACTTAAATACGAGTATCGATCAAAAATAATGATCAAACAAATAACTTCAATTTGTCGGTTGTTTATAACCAGTTTCGTAAATCTTCGTTAATTTCCGTAATATAAAACATAATATCTACTTAAATACGAGTATCGATCAAAAATAATGATCAAACAAAACACTTCAAATTGTCGGTTGTTTATAACCAGTTTCGTTGATCTTTGTTAATTTCCGTAATATAAAACATACTATTTACTTAAATACAAGTATCGATCAAAAATAATGTTCAAACAAATCATTTCAAATTGTCAGTTGTTTATAACCAGTTTCGTTAATTTCCGTAATATATATATTTTGTCCTAAAACGGCCGTCTAATGCTTTCTGCATTGTGTTGAGGTCTAATAAAATTCGATCAATTATTTACTTAAATCAAAACTTATTTATAAATGGAACTTTGTCTGTGTGTGTGTCTCTGTGTGTGTGCCCATTACCTATAGACTCCGAAACGTCTGAGCCGATTTTCTTGAAAATTTACACAGTTGTACTATCAGCGTCTACGAGTGTTCTTAGCTATGTTTGGTGTCGAAGTACCCCTAATAAATATCGAAAATCGATAATCGAAAAAATCGATAATCGAAAAAATCGGGTTATAGAAGGAGTGGTCTGATTTTAATCAAATTTGATAACACTCATAGAAAAAAACATAAGAAACGATATTCAGAAGTTTCAAGGTTGCAGTTCTTACAATAGTGCAGAAAATCGATAATATATATATATATATATATAAAAGGCAAGATGTTTGTGTGTGTGTTTGTTTATCTGTCTGTATGTCCTTTATACAAATCCACAATATTTATCCGATTCTCACCAAACTTCACACAACTATTCATTAGTTTGAGCTTCAGGATCATGTATTTGTTTTAAAGCTTTCGTTACACCCAAGCAACGCCGGGCTATTCTGCTAGTATATATATATATATATGTATATATAGACATCCAAATACAGACCCATTTCGCTTTATCACAGTTCAGCAGTTCATCAGAGCGGCTAGACAACAATTGTTTCAAGATCGAAACTCGAGCGATTTGTCTTCAGTCAGAGATATTGCCCCTAAATTATAGTCGCATGTCAGAGAAAGGTATACTGATATAAATTCTAACATACCAATTCCAAGACAGTTTTCAGCAATTTGACCTAACGAAGTGTCTTATTTCACTAAGGAAATCTTCAAACAGTTAATGGGCACTAAATGTTTTCTAGGTTTGGGAAATTACAAAAAAAACGAAGCAACTTCCTGAATCTGCTACATTTTAACACTTTATCAACTTAAGATATAAGAAGGCACTTCGGTTGCTGTTCTTTCACTGTAATGATGTAATATTACTGAATATTTTATTAAGTCAAACTAGAATGATGTCTTTAAACGACTTTCTACCACGTAAAATAAACATAAGAAAGAACTTCTTATTCTTATTCTTTTATGTGCCATGTCCTTTCAGGACGTAGGGAATCATGGTTTCCACATCTCCCTGTACCTGGTGGCTCTTAGCATGTTTTCTCTTGCTGCACCATGCAACCCTCGTTCCATCATTCACCTGATCAGGTCCTTTAAATATGTTATTCGCTGCTTTCCCCTGTCTCTTTTTCCCTCTATCTCTCCTGTTAGTAACAGTTGTCTCTTCCTGATGCTCAATATTAATTTGCTTTTCGTCTCCATCATTTCCAAAACCTCGGCATTGCTCACATACTCGATCTATGATATCCACAGCATCGCTCTGTAGAACCGAATTTCAGCTGCTTCCAGTTTTTCCTTCATCTTCGAAGATAGTGTTCAACATTCACTGCTATATGAAAGAAGCGACATCGCATAGCAATCCAGTACTCTCTTCTTTGTTTCTAGTGAAATTGTCTTGTTTCTTAATACTTTTTCAACTTCTGGAATGCTTCGTTCGCCATGCCAATTCGCCTTCGGATCTCAATGTTGCAATTTCCGTCTTCTGTTAGAACACTTCCTAGGTATTTAAATTTCTATAATTGCTTCATTTTAGATTCCCTCACCTGTAATTGGCATTTTGGGCTGACCGTTTTTGTGAAAAGACGCATCCTTGTCTTACGCCCTTTTCAATCTTAGTAAAATTTCTGTATTCGTTGCCTGTCCGTATGGAGGCAATTTGCTGCCAGTAGAAATTCTTGATTAATCTTAGGTCTTTCCAAAATATGTCGAGGCTGCCAAGCATCTCCACAGATATCCTATAAAAAATTGAGAACTAAAATATGAATAATTCAGTTTGTTCTGTTTGAGTTTTGTTTAACGGCATATCAACACTTCTGTGGGTTATTTAATGACAAAGAGGTGGGTTTTAAGGTATCTTTTTTAAGGTTCGCTTATAGTGAGAAGGTTGATTTAGTCAGAGTTTAATAAAAAAAAATTATTATTTATTCGTTTTTATTTTGAAAATCTGAAAATGTCAACTAGTTTTGTATTCAAAAATGTTTTGCGGATAATATTTTTTTTTCCTCAAAAATGTGTTATAGCAATTTTTATCTTCAAAAATGTATTGTTGGTATTATTTTTCTTTCAAAAATGTATATTTTTCTATAAAAGTATATATATATATATATATATATATTCATCCGCAGACAGATCTGTTTCGCTGTATCACAGGTAATCAGTGCAGTTAAGCATCCGATTGTTTTTAACCAAAATTGAAACCCGACCACAGCGCTATGAGCGCTCGGCAGAAAATAAGTACACTTTTAGCGTGTCATATACTATGTAAACATACACCAGTAGCTAAGAGTTTATATATATATATATATATATATAGTTTCCCTTACAAAGTGGAAAATATTAAAAACTTCTACAATATAACTGTTCTAATTATATTATGACCAAAAAAAAGTAATTAAACAATCAATACACACATACATACACACACACACATACACACACACACACACACACACACACATATATATATATATATAAGTGTATTTTTACACTTTCATATTTTCTTGATTCCAGCAAGTTAACTATTTACCCATACTTGGGGCCCTAAAAGGTGCTACCACTGGAAGTGGGAACAACAGCATTGAAGATATGGTTCCATGCTCCTTACAACCTTTCAATCAGGGACCTTGTTGCCGGATGCAGTTTACTCTCATGACAAGGACCAAAAATATGAATAATGAAATATCATATATTATTAATACAAATACCCGCTGCTCGGAGTTACATTACTATGGATGTTACGCAATCATTAAGAAAATTTCTTGCGAGTATAGCAACAAAGCATTAAAATCAATATGACAAATATTTATAGCTATTTTTCATTTCTAGTAATTTCCACTCAGCTGCCACATATTTGGAACATTTTACTAAAACGAAAGATATAAATCGACAGAGCAAAATATATGTTGGGTGTACTAAAGGCAGATTATGAAACCCTGCAGATTATGAAAAAAGTTGGCTATAGTATAGTTTCCAGAATGAGAAAGGTTACTAAATGATCCGTCTCTACGGATGTAAACATATTAGAAAGTAATTTTTGTTCGTACAAATCGTGATGAAAGTATGTGCTGTTCTATTTCGCTAAACTTGAACGAATTCTCCGTTTTAAGCGTTTTTTATGAATTTTAAATTTCCTTTTTGTGCGTTCAGAATAAGACGTTGAGAAATCAGTTAGTCTATAATGACTAATGATAACAAAAGTTTGAAACCATGTTAAACTAATTGACTAATTGTATGATTTTCAGCTTTTTAATACATATATATATACAGCACTGTGTATAAGGTAACCGCAATTTCTACCTTAACAGATTCTTTTCACTCACTTCCCGCCTGTAGAATTCTCTTCCATATACTTGCTTCCATATATATATATATACAGTACTGTGCAAAAGTATTAGGACAAGAACTGTTTTATCTTTTATGAGGCATCAAAATAAAGTTTAAAATCACCCCTGTCCTAACACTTTTGCACACTACCGTTAGTGCGCAAATGTATTAGGACAAGGGTGATTTTCCTAAAAACCTCACTGAAATTCGAATACAGGGTGAAAAGCCAAGTAAATGGCTAATAAATATTGATTATTTAAAACGAGGTATAAAAGAAATGTATTAAAAAGAAGTTTTATTTAATTTTTCCTATTTTCTATTAAACAAGTTATTTTGAAACTACTGTATTGCACATCTAATTGATAAATCTAATATTACTTCGAAAACTTTGGGAACAAATACAAGCTGCTGGGCAGGAGATACCATTAGATGCACTGAAGAATCTTGTGATGTCAATGCCTGACAGAATGAAGGATGTGATAAAAGCAAAAGGCTATTATACTAAATATTAAATTTGTTTTGTAACAAGTATTTTTTGTTAAAGCATTTGTTGAGTAAAGCAAATACAGTACTGTATATATATATATATATATATATATATATATATATATATATATATATATAATCAGGAAACAAAATTTAGATATTTTTACAAATCCATTGATAATATAAATTTCGCGGTACCATCCGCTCCTTAGACCAAATTCATATGACCCTTTCTTAATTAGGTAGTATGAATTTGGTCTGAGTAGCGGCTGGAACCACGAAATATATATTAACAATGGATTTGTAAAAATATCTAAATTTTGTTTTCTGATTATAATACGCTGTTAAATTTAACATTGTGCTCTCTTTGGAGTTTCTCGCTATTGGAATTTACTTTACCAAATTTCAAAGATTCTATTTTACACTTTCCCATTAGCATGGAACAGGTTAGCCTCCCTGAGAGTAAAATACTACGCCTCCTTGGGTTCACACTTTCAGCGGACCTCAATTTGAATGACTATATCGAATCCATTGCTAAATCTGCTGCTGTGCAGAGCTAGAAGGTTTTTTCTAATATGTGTTCATCCTTCACATATATAACTCTATGATCCGTCCGTGTATTGAATATTGCTACATCTGGTCGGGTGCCCCTGCTATTCACCTCGAGGTTCTTAACAAAATGCAACGGATGATCTGTAATGTGATCGATACCTACTTGGTAGCTCGGTTGCAGTCGCTCTCTCACCGGCGTGGCGTGGCGTGGCTTTCCTTTGCCTCTTCTATAAATACTTTCACGGCTTCTGCTCTAATAAACTTAGATCACTGGTGCCCCTTATGTCTGGATTAACACGAGCTACTAGATTAGCAATTAGGTCCCACCCTTTTACAGTGAAACCGATATAAGGTAACCGTAATTTCTACCTTAACAGATTTTTTTCACTCACTTTCCGCCTGTAGAATTCTCTTCCATATACTTGCTTTCCCGACATCTACAATCTCCAGGAATTTAAATGTAAGGTCAATAAACCTCTCCTATCTCACTAACTCGTATCCATTCTCAAAACCTTGTTTTTCATCTACTCCACCCACCTCCTCGGTTTCCTCATCCGTCTCTTACCGTCCTCCAGACATTTCCTATAACTAACCCCTCTTTTGCATTACTTTCCCCTATGTAACCCCCTGGGCAATAGTCATCCGCATACAGGCCTGTTTTGCTGTATCACAGATCATCAGATCGTCTAGACAATGATTGCTTCAAGATCGAAACTCGAGCGTTTGTCATCAGTCGGAGATATCGCACTTAAATCATCGTCGCACGACAGAGTACGGTAGATTTCATAGAGTATTATTTACAAAATGTAAACAAACACCAGTAGCGCAGTGTGTTCAATTCATAGCTGAAGAATATTGTGGCTACTGTTTTTCATCAAATCTACCCTCCTCTAAAGTGCTCAATCGATGGAGGGACAAGACAATATGTATATAGATAGTCATCCGCAGACAGATCTCTTTCGCTGTATCACAGCTCCTGTGTGTGTGTGCGTGTGGGTGTGATTTATGTAACAGTCGACTTTGGCATTAAGACTTTAATCGATTTAGTGTTTTAAGCTTGTAGCTTATTTTAAAATTTTGCTTTTATTATTACTCTTTGTGTAAACATCATATTTCATTTTTTACTCTTTCTCTAAATAATGAAATATGATGTTCAATATTTTTATTAATTATGTCTCAAGTATCAAATACCTGTAACTTTTTTTAAAAAAGATAGCAATATAAGACTTTGCTTGACCTTTTCAATAATTTTATCTATATAAAATGAAATTTATTTTTGGTATGTTTTCAAGTTATTTTATTTTAAGTTTGCATTAACATGTAAAGTGCTGAAAAAATTACAAATCTATTTTGCTCGTGTTCATAAACGCTATAAGTCTCAACAGAGAATTGCTATATGTTTTAACGACTTTAACTTTTTTCAGATCTGTTTAATACCTGCACGCAACCTCGCATTAAATATTCCATTTTACGTCAAAACTCATTTCAATCTCCACGTGAAATAAATATTTTCTCCTTCCTAACTGGGAGAAAAATAAGAAAGTGCTATTTCGTTATAGGTTCTGTGGTGACCTGGAACAGAAAGGAATTACTGAAATTTGTGGCTTTTTGAAAGGAGCTCGATGGCGAAAGTCACGTCGGCTTTCTTCCAATTTTGCCGAGAGGTTAGATGACATATGAACTTTCATAGAAAGCCAATCAATGGAGTTTCTTTCAAAATAGATAAGGTCACAGTTTAGTCAGCCATACTGGCTTGGTGGGCACATTACCTGCGATCCTTGCACACACCACTACTGGTGACCCCGCAACAGTCGTTGGGCTATTTTAAGAATAGATTTCGTCTGCAAGAATTCAATTGGAACAACGTAAATTCTCATAAGATGTTCCTTATTTTTGTATCTTATGAAATACATATTCGATTATGTAAACTGTTTTCTTTGTTGGCATATCACTTTTTAATTCAAAACACTTTTGTTATAAAGTTGCCAGTGTTCAGAATAGCCAAGAATTAGGATTCGATGGAGAGAGACTACAGAAGAAAGAGAAGACTCAGAAACAAAGAAAAAAGAGTTTTTTTAAATGCTCACGTACATAACGGAAAACCTTGAGTAAATCAAATTCAGATCAAATCCTTTTCTAATGTGGTTAGTTGTAATATTTAAAAAAAGCGGTCCATTGTCATTGGAGAAGGAAATATCATTCAGATCCTAATCCAGATTACCTTTATGTTAGTTTATACTAGCAGTACAGTCCGGCGTTGCTCGGGTGTAATGAAAGCTTTAAAACTAATCCTCGTTTCTAGAGCTCAGTCTCAGCCTAAAGAATATTTGAAATAATAAAATAATCGCGACAATTTACCAATCGCACCTAATAGAATAATTGCGACAATTTACCAATATAGCCCGGCGTTACTTGGGTGTAATGAAAGCTTTAAAACTAATCCACGGTCCTGGAGCTCAGACTCAGCCTAAAGAATATTTGAAATAATAAAATAATCGCGACAATTTACCAATCGCACCTAATAGAATAATTGCGACAATTTACCAATATAGCCCGGCGTTGCTCGGGTGTAATGAAAGCTTTAAAACTAATCAATGGTCCTGCAGCTCAAACTCAGGCTAAAGACTGCTTGTGTGAATTTTGGTGAGAATTGGATAATAATTGTGGATTTGTATAAAAAACATACAGATAAAAAGACATACTCACACATTTTGCTTTATATATACACACACACACACACACACATATATATATATTAGTTATCCACATACAAGCCTGTTTCGCTGTATTACAGCTCATCAGTGTGGCTAGACGCATCCACTTGTTTCTGGCCGGGATCGAAACTCGACCGATTTGGTGTCAGTCGGAGTCGCTACTCCCTAAGTCATCGACGCATGGAATCAGAGATTGTATAGAAGCAGTGTATACACACGCCAGTCACCGAAAGAACTCAATTCATTTCTGAAGAGTCACGCATATAGCAGAAGTGGAAATAGTTTTCAAAATTTTCTTCTCCAGAGAGCTCAATCATAATGAGAACATAATATATATATATATATATATATATATATATATATATATATATTATCGATTTTCTGCACTATTGTAAGAACTGTAACCTTGAAACCTATGAATATCGTTTCTTATGTCTGTGTCTATGAGTGGATCAAATTTCATTAAAATCGGAACACTCCTTCTATAACCCGATTTTTTCGATTATCGATTTTGGATATATATCGGGGTACCACGACACAAAATCTAGCTAAGAACACTCTCAGACGCTTATAGTACAACTGTGTAAATTTTCAAGAAAATCGGTTCAGCCGTTTCGGAATCTATAGGTAACGGATACACACATACACAGACATACACACACACACACACACACAAAGTTCCATTTATAAATAAGTTTAGATTCCTGAATTTTATTGAGTATCTTTTTTATTTGGATTCCTCTCCAATCAGTTACTTCATTTTATTTTTCGTACCCATAGTCTATCTGTTGCTATTCTAGGCACAGGCAACTGAAATGTGTCAAAGATGAGTTCTAACGGTAGTAGCGTCGACTGGGAAGTGTTTCTCTTGCAACATCTCCACCGTAGATGATTTATATGTGTTGATGATTTGATTTAGTAAAATATATATTACTTGGCTAATTTGTCTGTATATCCCCCACCCACCCATTGACAGTATGTGTTGTCTCGTATTCCTTAGAAAAAAAAGCTTATTTCCGATTCAGACTGTTTTCATTTTATTTTCATTTTCACTCTTAATTCAGGCAAAAAATAGAGAATATTGTTCTTATTTTTCATGAAAAACTTTCATTAACTCGGTATTTGTCTATATTTCTGAGATGAGGTAGTATTTACAGTATTTATATTATTCGGACTATTGTCCTCATCTTTGTTGCTATTTGCACGACATTACGGCCGTTGTACGCTCAGGTCTTCTTCAGGTGCTAGGAATTGTCAATATTTCGGAGATGAAATATCTACAGTATTTACATTATTCGGACTACTGTCGTCATCTCTGTTGCCATTTGTACGACGTTTCGGCCTTTGTACACTCCAGCCTTCTCAAGGTGCTCGGACCTGTCTATATTTTTGAGATGAGGTATTGTTTACAGTATTTACATTATTCGGACTATTGTTCTCATATCTGTTGCTATTTGTACGACGTTTCGGCCGTTGTACACTGTTGCCTTCTTCAGGTGCTAGGACCTTTCTATAGTTCTGTGATGAGATAGTATTACGAGTATTTGCATTATTCGGACTATTGTCCTGATCTTTGTTGTACGCTCTTGCCTTCTTAAAGTGCAGTGATTGTAATAAAATTTTCGATTTGAAATTGCTAGCACCTGAATAATGCCGGAGTATACAACGACTTAAACGACGTACAAATGGCAACAAAGATATTAACTCGGTGTGTGATTTTCTTGATCTACTGTTAGTATTTGATGTCTGTCTGTATGAACAGAAAATTCTGTAAAACTTTCCTCTTCCGTCTCCTCCTTGTTAGTTTTTGTAAATGCTCTTTGAGAGTTTCGATGGTTTTTTTCTGTTTGTCCGGTAAGATATACGCGTCATACATTTCTCTGAATGTATCATAAAGGAATTTAAATTCCTCATATCTAAATTGAGTAGCATTGTCATATAAACTAGTGTCGGGTTTTCCAAATCTTGAGAAGTTAGCTGTTGTAGCAATTTAAATAGATAAATCTCAGATAACTTTGTGTAACTCTTTAATATTTTGCGGTAATAAATGCTTTACGTTGGTACACCATAATCATAGTTTATTCATTTCTAGCCAAGATTAAATTTTGTGACGTGAATTTTAATGCTATTACATATTTGCGACATTTTATAACGTTATTTCTAATGTATTCATCCATATCTTTACAATGAAATTAGCTTCGCATTTCGGTTTTGATTCGAGAAATTCTTAGATGGCCATTGTAGAATTTCTTTATTATCTATTTCTGTAACCATTTAGGAGGTCTGCGCATATCAGTACACCATCAAAAATAGAAAAAAACTTATTGATATTTTTTTTCTATTAATCGTGTCACCCAAGCAAGGCATTCCACTGTCACTATAGCGCAGGGGGTTACATCGAGAGATTGGGTATAGGAAATGTCAGAAGGAAGGTGATAGACGACTTAGGATGTATATAGGGAGAGAGTTTGATAGAGTGGGAGCAGGTTAGTGTGTTAGGAGGTGTCTATTGACCTTACATTTAAACTCCTGGAGGTTATAGCCGTCGGGGAATCAAGCATGCGGTAGGGAATTCCACAGGCGGGAAGTGCGAGAAAAGAAGCTGTTGGAGTAGAAATTGCGGTTACATTTCATCGGTTTCACTGTAAAATGGTGGGATCTAGTTGCCAATCTAGTATCTCGTGCAATGACTTATTTTATTTTTTATCATTCCCTTGATATACTGGTCGTATTTTGTTTTTTAAACATTTAGTTTGACTAATAATTTTCTGACGGTGTTGCATACAATTATATTTATGCATGTCTTGAATTTTATTGCATTGTATCTTCCAAGTGATTTTTACATTTTAGTATTAGTCTTGACAAAACAATAGCATACATATTTTTATACAAATTTCATTCAATCACGCTTTGGGTGATCATGTCTTGAAAGGGACATGATTGACTGGGCAAACTGGGCTGTAGGTTTAATTAACTATTATATTCAGTTAGTCAGTTAAGTGCTATACGTGATACACGCTTCGGGTGATCATGTGTCGAAAGGGACATGACTGACTGGGCAGAAGATTATCCCGCGGTAGGTTACCATTGCTGTCTACGGCAGACTGGTTGCAAGATAAGGCTATAGAACCCAATCTGTCCTATTATCTAACCCATAACTAGAGGGAAGAGACAGATTCCTACCTTTCCCAAAGCTATTTGCGCGTAAGTGAATGCCATGAATTCAACTGGAATTCTAACTCGGCTCCCTGATTTTTCATGCCGAGTCGATATCCACTACACTACAAAGCACAAAGCAAATTTCATTATGAAGTTATAATTTAATAAAATGATAGCTTAACGTTGTAGTCGGCTTTTGGTGTCCGCTGTGAAAACTAACCACAAGAACAATGGAAAACCTTTTGTGGTAAATATGAACAACTGTGGCGCAAGATAAAAAGTAAAGACCTAGCTAATTCGATTCACGTCCCCATTCATGCGTAACAATTTACCCTTTCAATACAATAACTCAACCATTCAACTATCCAATCCTACATATACCATATATGCACGGAGAATCTACAAAAACATGACATAAAAATGCCTTTATGCAAAAATGTCAGAACAAGAGCATATAAAATAATGTATGAAATGAAGCGGAATAGCTTAGCCCAAAAACAAAACATTAACTAAAATATAACAAACGCATCTACTCCTCAAAAATATGTGGCCGCTGTATTCTGTCTATAAACAGAATCCAGGCACAAACCTACTGAGAAGGGAGGATAAAATAAATATGTGAAAATTAAGGACTGATCTAATATAAATCTAAAAAATGGGGATAAAAAATAAAGTGTCTGTAAATATCGACATAGATTATCACAAAAGAGAATGCCGGAAATTTACTCAGAACGATATTACTTTAATTAACTAGGTAAAAATAAGCGAGTCTATCTTAACAAAGAAAGGGTTCAACAATAAACTGACTCATTGCCAGCAGGGGGACTAAACAAACATCAAGGCCTGTCCCGTTAACATGAAGCAAGTTTGCTATTCTCACCCAAGTTTAGCGGAAAGCCGTCGAAAACAAACGCATACTGTCAGTTTTGATATTTATCTTGAGCTGATGCTAGAAGTATCTAGTCAGAACCTGATTAGAATAGCGTTCATGTCCATTCACGATATTCTCAAAATCACCATTTCTGTTACGGCTAGCAACGTGAAAAACACTGTCCGTCCTCCTCAGAATAAAACGGTGGCACATTATCGCATTCGTATGCGAGATCGATGGACATAAGGGTCAATATCGCTATGTCGTCAAATCTCCGACATAATCCCAGACAGGACGCACCTGATGACAATAGAAGAAGGCGTGAAAAATCGTTTCCATTAAACCGAAGTCAAACTGATGACATGCAGAAAAATCAATAAGCGAAAAACCAGGTCTATTGAGGTAACCCTCCGCCCATGTTCAGAAAGAATGTAACAAGTTCGGTGACAAGAGGAGCCGTTCACAGAGAATATTCTTTGCGATCCCCTACATTAAATCCCGACGCAAGTGTTTCCTAGACTGGGGACGGTCACTGAATCAGAGAAAGGCCCAAAGGCTGCACGATATTTTCGGACGAATCTCGCCTGATCCCGGAGCTTACATTTGCGATCAGCCCCAGAAACAGGAGGAGTGATGGTGGGGACAAAACAATATGATTGAACTTGAAAATAACTTATTCCTCGAAGACGAAAAAGAACATGCGAAGAATTCAGTCGAAGATGAAAAGCAAAAAAACAAAAACAAAAAAAAAAGGAGAGTGTATTGTGGAAACCACGTCAATTTTCAAGGTCATGAAATATATAAAAAAAGAAATAGTTTTTTTTTAATCATTCAGTCAAAGGAGAATATAATTTCCATTAAATTATATCGGGTTATAAAACAATGAAGTATTTAGCGCCGATGAGAAATATATTTTGGTTGTCAGAAACAATGTTATAAACACGCATGGCATCAGCGTGTCAAAGTTGAAAAAAGATCTGAACAATGAAATAAACAACATAGTGTTTACGTCAAAATGCAAATGGCTGAAGAGAACAGTTTATGATTAGGCCTGGCCGGGAATGACGTAATTATATGAAGCTCGACACAACGTGAACTTATACACACCTGATCAAAAATTTAAAACCACTTAAAAATCTTTAAAAAGAATTTTTTTTTTATGGATAGATTTTAAACTCCTCCCACTTAAGGTTACCAATACTACAATCTAAAAGGTTATGGAAACAAAAAGCTATATTCCAAACATTTTATTTAGAAATGTACATTTTTATAAAATGAGGCGATTTACACATGATCAAAATTATAAGACCAGGGACAAAAATTCTACGAAATTGTACAAAATGTGCATGAAAATATTTAACAACCAAATTTAATAATGAAGTCTACCTCCACTGCTTTTGATGACTTCAAAACTTCTGCACAAAAAGGAAAGCAATCTCTTCATCACATATGTACGATATTTAGAGTGAGGGAGTACAGACAACCGTTAAGGGATGAAAGGAAGACTTAAGTGACACACGCCTTAGCAGTACCCCCTCAAAATCAATCTCCTTCGGAGCCAATTTCGCACCGCCGCCTGACTTTTGCTTGTAACTCCAAACATTTTTTTATACAGTTAGACTCCGAACCAAAAGCACACTCCCCGTCAGTCAAAACTAAAGATCACCTGGAAGAGCGACAGACGTTCAGATACGTAACTGCAAGCCAGAAGACTTATTGCAGTTAATCTTGGTCTCGTGGTCTTTTAATGCCTTTCAGGCGACATCAGTACTATCTCATGTCGATGTGACATGACACAAAAATTGATACGTCATCAGCGTATGCAAAATCCCTGACACGAGAACCTCCAACGATTACATGGAGTGTCCAAATACACGCTCTGTATTTCAGCCATCAAAGGTGAGGTTTCAACTGCCAAGAGTTAAGTAAAGACGACATTGGACAACCCGCACGAATCATCCGAGACAGCGAAAAAACAAAAACAGCAGGTGCGATACAGGTTGCTAATCCACTTTCAGAAATCGAGTTTGAATCCAGCAATTGGCAGGACAGCAGATGAACCACCCTGTTGAACGCGTTGGACTGATCTAAATTGATCAGCTACGCAGCGGTTTATATAACACTGGAGGAGGTAACTTATGTTCGCCTGTGGCGGTCTAACATTTTCTAATATTAGGTTCTACTCAGTACACAATAATTATTATTTTATCTTCAAAAATGATTACTAGACGACGTTGGTAGCAAAATACTTCTGCCGCCGCGGATAAATTTGTGGTGGTTTTCATGCCGAAAAAACTGCTAATACCTCCTATTCTATTTGACTACAGCTTTTTATCTGCTAGTAGATTTTTTAAACCGACTCTGTCGTTATTACGCAACAACAATGTCTAAACTGGGTTCAAAATGTGTGAGTGATAAATAACAAGTTATTTTTTTCTTTTTCTCTTTTTCAAAAGCATTTTGCATTCAGAAGAAAAATTCACAACCGTATCTTTTTTAATGGTCTATGCAATTCATGTTTATAAGAATTAAAAATAAAAGCCTTGCCAGGGTTTGTCATTGGCGGCCATAATATCAATAATATCCGGTACGCAGATGGCACGGTGTTCATTGCAAACACAGAAAGGAAACTGCAGGATCTTCTGCCAAAGTTAGCAAAAGAAAGTGAAAAGAAAGGGTTGAGCATAAACCTCAAGAAAACTGAATGCATGTTCATCAGTAAAAAAAGGAGAGCAATATGTCAACTGCAAGTTGGAGAATATAAAATAAAACAAGTAAAAAAATTCAAATACTTTGGAAGTGTTTTCGACAGAGGATGGAAAATGCGACACGGAGATCCAGATACACATTGGCATGGCCAAAGACGCATTTCAGAAGCTAAACCAGAGTACTGAAAGACAGCAAAATTTCATTAGAAACAAAGAAAAAGTGCTGGATTGCTATGTGATATCTATTCTTCTGTATGGAAGTGAATGCTGGACGATCTCATCAAAGATGAAGAAGAGGCTTGAGGTAGGAGAAATTTTGTTTTACAGAAGGATGCTGAGGATACAATGGACATAACACATTTGCAACCATGAGATGTTGGAAAGGATGCAAACGTAAAGAAAACGGATAATAAATATCAGGAAGAGACAAATGAGGTTACTGGGACACGTAAGGAGAAAGGAAGGCCTGGAGAACTTGATATCACAGATCTGATAAATAGAAGACGCAGGGGAAAGCAGCGCGAGACGTACTTGTTAGATCTGAGGAAATGGTTGACGGAGCGGGTCTTGGAAGAGCCGAATACTAAGGAGTCAGCTTTCAGTGGAAGATTACCATGTTCCTAACATTTTGGGTGCGTTAAGTCGATTAGCAACCGACTTTGCACGATTATAACCTTCAGTGCGAAAACTACTCTACAACACTTCACACACTTGACATGGGTCATGACTTTCCCTTTTATTTTATCTTTCTCGCTTAACCGTCTGAATGTTTACCTATTTGCCTTCAATTTTGGCAGTTTAATTCTTCGACAACGTTTATTTTTATTTGCGAGTATGTCAGCTCTTTTACAAAAGTGACACATTTAAACCTGTCAAGAGAAATTTCGAGTAATTTAAAATTTTCAGATTTCCCCTTTACTACTCCTGCGTATCTCACGAATAAAGAAAACTACAAACCTCCTACAGAAAGTAGCTGAAGAGAGTGACAAGAAAGGATTCAAAATAAACTGCAAGAAAACCGAATTCATGGTCATCAGTAAAAAGAGCAGCCCAATATGCCAACTACAGGTCGGAGATGATATAGTGCGATAACAGACACGGAAAGGAAACTGAAAGATCTTCTACAGAAAGTAGCTGAAGAGAGTGACAAGAAAGGATTCAAAATAAACTGCAAGAAAACCGAATTCATGGTCATCAGTAAAAAGGGCAGCCCAATATGCCAACTACAGGTCGGAGATGATATAGTGCGATAACAGACACGGAAAGGAAACTGAAAGACCTCCTACAGAAGGTAGCTGAAGAGAGTGACAAGAAAGGATTCCAAATAAACTGCAAGAAAACCGAATGTATGGTCATCAGCAAAAAGGGCAGCCCAAAATGCCAAATACAGGTGGGAGACTCTAAAGTCAAGCAGGTACAGAATTTAAATACTTAGGAAGTGTTCTAACAGAAGAGGGAAAGTGCGAGACTGAGGCAGAAAATTTTATCTCAGTAGGTTGTAATTATTTTCTGCAGTAGATTGATCGCAAACCAAAACTACAGAACACAATTTGTCCTGCTATTTCACCCATAGCTGTATAATATATTTCCCAAGTATATTTTTGCGGAAATCAATGAAATGAGTTCGACTGGACTTTTGATTCGAACTCAGCTCTCCTATTTCTCTTTTCGAGGCGATATCTACTGCACCATAACGCACATCCCTATAATTCTAATTAATAACAAAGAAAGCAAATCCATGTGCTAAGTGTAATGTACTCTAATATACTAGAAATTAATCCGTGCTCGCCGATGTGACGTTTTGCTCACTGGTCTCTGCTACACTACGCGCAGTCTCTTAACAGGGTTCCTCATATGTAAACATATTCAACACCTAATTTCATAAATGACTATTAGTATAGCCCGGCGTTGCTCGGGTGTAATGAATGCTTTAAAACTAATCCATGGTCCTGGAGCTCAGACTCAGCCTAAAGAATATTTGTGCGAATTTTGGTGAGAATCGGATAAAAATTGTGGATTTGTATAAAGGACATACATACAGATAAACAGACACACACACAAACATCTTGCCTTATATATATATATATATATATATATATATATATACATATATATATATATTATCGATTTTCTGCACTATTTTAAGAACTGCAACCTTGAAACTTCTGAATATCGTTTCCTATGTCTTTGTCTGTGAGTGTATCAAATTTAATTAAAATCGAACCACTCCTTCTATAACCCGATTTTTTCGATTATCGATTTTCAATATTTATGTAGGTTACCTCAACACAAAACCTAGTTAAGAACACTAGCAGACGCTTATAGTACAACTGTGTAAGTTTTCAAGAAAATCGGTTCAGCCATTTTGGAATCTATAGTTAACGGATATACACACACACAGTAACAGACACACACACACACACACACACACACACACACACACACACACACACATACACACACAAAGTTCTATTTATAAATAAATTTAGATTGTTGAGATTCCAACAAGCAATTTTCTAGATATTTCACTCTCGAAACGATGCACCATTCAGTATTTCGGTAACAATATACTCGTGATTTTTTTAAATTTCTGTTTTATCTCAAACATAATGTTTATGGTTCCTCTTTTTTCTTTGTGACATATTTTTCTCTGTCCATTGGTCTCTAAAATTTCCAGGAAATTTTTAGCCGATTTCTTTTGCTTCTCATGTATAATGTGCGTGTTCAATTCTTCAAATGTACATTCTTCATTCTGTGTCAAAGTGGATTTCAACTCTTTTTTCCTATCCTTTATTGTCTTACTATGTTGATCTCAATATTAATCGGTATAACAGCATTTAAGATATATAAAGCGTTTTGTTTTTATTCGTAACATTTAAGATGATAGATATTACATAGCAGTTCAGAATGTTTGCTTCGTTACAAATAATTCAAATATATGGTGCAGATTAAATTGAATATATGAATGGTGTAACGGATAACTACTCGGTATTATTAATCGGAGAACAGAGTTCCAATTATAGTCGGGTTCGTTATATTCACTTACTCGTAAACAACCTTGGGAAAGTTATGAATCCACTTCTTATTCCTGTTAGTTATAAGCTAATTAGAAAAAAACTAGTATCATTAAAACTTATTATCACCTCAAAGTATTTTCACTATCTCAAAATATTTTCTGGTTTCAAATGACTAGCAAGGCGTTGATAAGCGAATCATTTGATCACCTAGCCCTGGTAGAAAACGATTTAACTCCTTTGTTTTTCCTCCCCTTAAATGATCACCAACCAAGAAACTGTGAGGCACAAAAAGAATATACATTTTTCTGAAGCTGTTTTCTCGCAATGACTCGGGTGGATCTTGAACTGGATACAGATTCCAGTGTTGATAAACATTAGTCTATATGGTTATCTATAACAAGCAGTCCACACTGGTTTAAATCAATGTTTGTTTGAAATTGAGTGCAAATTGACGAAATAGTTTAGTATTTTTGATAGAAAAATATATGCGCTTCAGATTTTGATAAAAAATGGTCTTCACAAACTTGACTGAGTAGAGAATTCGATGCACATTGAATACTATCTTGTTATTGTAGGCGTTGTAAAAGAAATAACCATATTTTATTTTTCATATAGAACTGAAGCAAAATGTTTAAAGATCTTCAGATTTTATGAATGTGTATGCGAAAGAGAGTGAGAGAGATATTGCGTGTGAGTAAAGCCTCGATTGAAATTTATGAGTTATCTCTCTCTAACCATGCAACATACTTGTCTATAACCACTGGCCCAGTGGATATAGAAGTTCGTTAATTCTTGACTTGACTCTTAGATTTGTGAGTTCAATACCAGGCTACAGCAGTGGTGAACAAGTAACTTGCATGGTTAGAGGGGCATAATCTATGACTTCCAAACTAGGCTTTATAAAAGGAATAGAGTTCAGATATCCCAGTGGCTGTAATAACGAATTTGGTTCGAAATTCCTAGCACCGGAAGAAGAAACGTCGTACAAATGGCAACAAAGATGAGGACAATAGACCGAATAATGTAAATAATGTAAATACTACCTCATCTCAGAAATATAGACAAATAAAATGATCTATTATTAAACGTCGTCCAAATGGCAACAAAGATGAGGATAATAGTCCGAATAATGTAAATACTGTAAATACTACCTCATCTCAGAATATTAGACAAATAGAATGATCTAATATTTAACGTCGTACAAATGGCAACAAAGGTGAGGACAATAGACCAAATAATGTAAATACTGTAAATACTACCTCATCTCAGAAATATAGACAAATAGAATGATCTATTATAAAACGTCGTACAAATGGCAACAAAGATATGGACAATAGTCCGAATAATGTAAATACTGTAAATACTACCTCAACTCAGAAATATAGACAAATAGAATGATCTAATATTTAACGTCGTACTAATGGCAACAAAGGTGAGGACAATTGTCCGAATAATGTAAATACTGTAAATACTACCTCATCTCAGAAATGTAAACAAATAGAATGATCTATTATTAAACGTCGTACAAATGGCAACAAAGGTGAGGACAATAGTCCGAATAATGTAAATACTGTAAATACTACCTCATCTCAGAAATATAGACAAATAGATTGATCTATTATTAAACGTCGTACAAATGGCAACGAAGATGAGGACAATATTCCGAATAATGTAAATACTGTAAATACTACCTCATCTCAGAAATATAGACAAATAGAATGATCTATGATTAAACGTCGTACAAATGGCAACAAAGGTGAGGATAATAGTCCGAATAATGTAAATACTGTAAATACTACCTCATCTCAGAAATATAGACAAATAAAATGATCTATTATTAAACGTCGTCCAAATGGCAACAAAGATGAGGATAATAGTCCGAATAATGTAAATACTGTAAATACTACCTCATCTCAGAATATTAGACAAATAGAATGATCTAATATTTAACGTCGTACAAATGGCAACAAAGGTGAGGACAATAGACCAAATAATGTAAATACTGTAAATACTACCTCATCTCAGAAATATAGACAAATAGAATGATCTATTATAAAACGTCGTACAAATGGCAACAAAGATATGGACAATAGTCCGAATAATGTAAATACTGTAAATACTACCTCAACTCAGAAATATAGACAAATAGAATGATCTAATATTTAACGTCGTACTAATGGCAACAAAGGTGAGGACAATTGTCCGAATAATGTAAATACTGTAAATACTACCTCATCTCAGAAATGTAAACAAATAGAATGATCTATTATTAAACGTCGTACAAATGGCAACAAAGGTGAGGACAATAGTCCGAATAATGTAAATACTGTAAATACTACCTCATCTCAGAAATATAGACAAATAGATTGATCTATTATTAAACGTCGTACAAATGGCAACGAAGATGAGGACAATATTCCGAATAATGTAAATACTGTAAATACTACCTCATCTCAGAAATATAGACAAATAGAATGATCTATGATTAAACGTCGTACAAATGGCAACAAAGGTGAGGATAATAGTCCGAATAATGTAAATACTGTAAATACTACCTCATCTCAGAAATTTAGACAAATAAATTGATCTATTATTAAACGTCGTCCAAATGGCAGCAAAGATGAGGATATTAGTCCGAATAATGTCAATACGGTAAATACTACCTCATCTCAGAAATATAGACAAATAGAATGATCTATTATTAAACGTCGTACAAATGGCAACAAAGGTGAGGATAATAGTCCGAATAATGTAAATACTGTAAATACTACCTCATCTCAGAAATATAGACAAATAGAATGATCTATTATTAAACGTCGTACAAATGGCAACAAAGATGTGGACAATAGTCCGAATAATGTAAATACTGTAAATACTACCTCATCTCAGAAATATAGACAAATAGAATGATCTAATATTTAACGTCGTACTAATGGCAACAAAGGTGAGGACAATTGTCCGAATAATGTAAATACTGTAAATACTACCTCATCTCAGAAATGTAATCAAATAGAATGATCTATTATTAAACGTCGTACAAATGGCAACAAAGGTGAGGACAATAGTCCGAATAATGTAAATACTGTAAATACTACCTCATCTCAGAAATATAGACAAATAGATTGATCTATTATTAAACGTCGTACAAATGGCAACGAAGATGAGGACAATATTCCGAATAATGTAAATACTGTAAATACTACCTCATCTCAGAAATATAGACAAATAGAATGATCTATGATTAAAAGTCGTGCAAATGGCAACAAAGGTGAGGATAATAGTCCGAATAAGGTAAATACTGTAAATACTATCTCATCTCAGAAATATAGACAAATAGAATGATCTACTATTAAACGTCGTACAAATGGCAACAAAGATGAGGACAATAGATCGAATAATGTAAATAATGTAAATACTACCTCATCTCAGATATATAGACAAATAAAATGATCTATTATTAAACGTCGTCCAAATGGCAACAAAGATGAAGATAAAAGTCCGAATAATGTAAATACTGTAAATACTAGCTCATCTCAGAAATATAGACAAATAGAATGATCTATTATTAAACGTCGTACAAATGGCAATGAAGATAAGGACAATAGTCCGAATAATGTAAATATTGTAAATACTACCTCAGCTCAGAAATATAGACAAATAGAATGATCTATTATTAAATGTCGCATAAATTGCAACAGTGATGAGGACAATAGTACGAATAATGTAAATACTGTAAAAAATACCTCAGCTCAGAAATATAGACAAATAGAATGATCTATTATTAAACGTCGTACAAATGGCAACAAAGATGAGGATAAAAGTCCGAATAATGTAAATACTGTAAATACTAGCTCGTCTCAGAAATATAGACAAATAGAATGATCTATTATTAAACGTCGTACAAATGGCAACAAAGGTGAGGACAATAGTCCGAATAATGTAAATACTGTAAATACTATCTCATCTCAGAAATATAGACAAATAGAATGATCTAATATTAAACGTCGTACTAATGGCAACAAAGGTGAGGACAATGGTCCGAATAATGTAAATACTGTAAATACTACCTCATCTCAGAAATGTAAACAAATATAATGATCTATTATTAAACGTCGTACAAATGGCAACAAAGGTGAGGACAATAGTCCGAATAATGTAAATACTGTAAACACTACCTCATTTCAGATATCAAGACAAATAGATTGATCTATTATTAAACGTCGTACAAATGGCAACGAAGATGAGGACAATATTCCGAATAATGTAAATACTGTAAATACTACCTCATCTCAGAAATATAGACAAATAGAATGATCTGTTATTAAATGTCGCATACATGGCAACAATGATGAGGACAATAGTCCGAATAATGTAAATACTGTAAATACTACCTCATCTCAGAAATTTAGACAAATAGAATGATCTATTATTAAACGTCGTACAAATGGCAACAAAGATGAGGATAATAGTCCGAATAATGTAAATACTGTAAATACTACCTCATCTCAGAAATATAGACAAATAGAATGATCTATTATTAAACGTCGTACAAATAGCAACAAAGATGAGGACAATAGTCCGAATAATGTAAATACTGTAAATAATACCTCATCTCAGAAATATAGACAAATAGAATGATCTATTATAAAACGTCATACAAATGGCAATGAAGATAAGGACAATAGTCCGAATAATGTAAATATTGTAAATACTAACTCAGCTCAGAAATATAGACAAATAGAATGATCTATTATTAAATGTCGCATAAATTGCAACAATTATGAGGACAATAGTCCGAATAATGTAAATACTGTAATACTACCTCAGCTCAGAAATATAGACAAATAGAATGATCTATTATTAAACGGCGTACAAATGGCAACAAAAATGAGGATAAAAGTCCGAATAATGTAAATACTGTAAATACTAGCTCATCTCAGAAATATAAACAAATAGAATGATCTATTGTTAAACGTCGTACAAATAGCAACTAAGATGAGGACAATAGTCCGAATAATGTAAATACTGTAAATACTACCTCATCTCAGAAATATAGACAAATAGAATGATCTATTCTTAAACGTCGTACAAATAGCAACTAAGATGAGGACAATAGTCCGAATAATGTAAATACTGTAAATACTAACTCATCTCAGAAATGTAGACAAATAGAATGTTCTATTATTAAACGTCGTACAAATGGCAACAAATGTGAGGACAATAGTCCGAATAATGTAAATACTGTAAATACTACCTCATCTCAGAAATATAGACAAATAGAATGATCTATTATTAAACGTCGTACAAATGGCAACAAAGATGTGGACAATAGTCCGAATAATGTAAATACTGTAAATACTATCTCATCTCAGAAATATAGACAAATAGAATGATCTAATATTAAACGTCGTACTAATGGCAACAAAGGTGAGGACAATAGTCCGAATAATGTAAATACTGTAAATACTACCTCATTTCAGAAATCTAGACAAATAGATTGATCTATTATTAAACGTCGTACAAATGGCAACGAAGATGAGGACAATATTCCGAATAATGTAAATACTGTAAATACTACCTCATCTCAGAAATATAGACAAATAGAATGATCTATTATTAAATGTCGCATACATGGCAACAATGATGAGGACAATAGTCCGAATAATGTAAATACTGTAAATACTAACTCATCTCAGAAATTTAGACAAATAGAATGATCTATTATTAAACGTCGTACAAATGGCAACAAAGATGAGGATAATAGTCCGAATAATGTAAATACTGTAAATACTACCTCATCTCAGAAATATAGACAAATAGAATGATCTATTATTAAACGTCGTACAAATGGCAACAAAGATGAGGATAATAGTCCGAATAATGTAAATACTGTAAATACTACCTCATCTCAGAAATATAGACAAATAGAATGATCTATTATTAAACGTCGTACAAATAGCAACAAAGATGAGGACAATAGTCCGAATAATGTAAATACTGTAAATACTACCTCATCTCAGAAATATAGACAAATAGAATGATCTATTATTAAACGTCGCACAAATGGCAACAAAGGTGAGGACAATAGTCCGAGTAATGTAAATACTGTAAATACTACCTCATCTCAGAAATATAGGCAAATAGAATGATCTATTATTAAACGTCGAACACATGGCAACAAAGATGAGGACAACAGTCCTAATAATGTAAATACTGTAAATACTACCTCATCTCAGAAATATAGACAAATAGAATGATCTATTATTAAACGTCGTACAAATGGCAACAAAGGTGAGGACAATAGTCCGAATAATGTAAATACTGTAAATACTACCTCATCTCAGAAATATAGACAAATAGAATGATCTATTATTAAACGTCGTACAAATGGCAACAAATGTGAGGACAATAGTCCGAATGATGTAAATACTGTAAATACTACCTCATCTCAGAAATATAGGCAAATAGAATGATCTATTATTAAACGTCGAACACATGGCAACAAAGATGAGGACAACAGTCCTAATAATGTAAATACTGTAAATACTACCTCATCTCAGAAATATAGACAAATAGAATGATCTATTATTAAACGTCGTACAAATGGCAACAAAGGTGAGGACAATAGTCCGAATAATGTAAATACTGTAAATACTACCTCATCTCAGAAATATAGACAAATAGAATGATCTATTATTAAACGTCGTACAAATAGCAACAAAGATGAGGACAATAGTCCGAATAATGTAAATACTGTAAATACTACCTCATCTCAGAAATATAGACAATTAGAATGATCTATTATTAAACGTCGTACAAATAGCAACAAAGATGATAACAATAGTCCGAATAATGTAAATACTTTAAATACTACCTCATCTCAGAAATATAGACAAATAGAATGATCTTTTATTAAACGTCGTACAAATGGCAACAAAGATGGGGATAATAGTCCGAATAATGTAAATACTGTAAATACTACCTCATCTCAGAAGTATAGACAAATAGAATGATCTATTATTAAACGTCGTACAAATGGCAACAAAGATGAGGATAATAGTCCGAATAATGTAAATACTGTAAATACTACCTCATCTCAGAAATATAGACAAATAGAATGATCTATTATTAAACGTCGTACAAATAGCAACAAAGATGAGGACAATAGTCCGAATAATGTAAATACTGTAAATACTACCTCATCTCAGAAATATAGACAAATAGAATGATCTATTATTAAACGTCGCACAAATGGCAACAAAGGTGAGGACAATAGTCCGAGTAATGTAAATACTGTAAATACTACCTCATCTCAGAAATATAGGCAAATAGAATGATCTTTTATTAAACGTCGAACACATGGCAACAAAGATGAGGACAACAGTCCTAATAATGTAAATACTGTAAATACTACCTCATCTCAGAAATATAGACAAATAGAATGATCTATTATTAAACGTCGTACAAATGGCAACAAAGGTGAGGACAATAGTCCGAATAATGTAAATACTGTAAATACTACCTCATCTCAGAAATATAGACAAATAGAATGATCTATTATTAAACGTCGTACAAATGGCAACAAATGTGAGGACAATAGTCCGAATAATGTAAATACTGTAAATACTACCTCATCTCAGAAATATAGACAAATAGAATGATCTATTATTAAACGTCGTACAAATGGCAACAATAGTGAGGACAATAGTCCGAATAATGTAAATACTGTAAATACTAACTCATCTCAGAAATATAGACAAATAGAATGATCTATTATTAAACGTCGTACAAATAACAACAAAGATGAGAACAATAGTCCGAATAATGTAAATACTTTAAATACTACCTCATCTCAGAAATATAGACAAATAGAATGATCTATTATTAAACGTCGTACAAATGGCAACAAAGATGAGGACAACAGTCCGAATAATGTAAATACTGTAAATACTACCTCATCTCAGAAATATAGACAAATAGAATGATCTATTATTAAACGTCGTACAAATAGCAACGAATATGAGAACAATAGTCCGAATAATGTAAATACTTTAAATACTACCGCATCTCAGAAATATAAACAAATAGAATGATCAATTATTAAACGTCGTACAAATGGCAACAAAGGTGAGCACAATAGTCCGAGTAATGTAAATACTGTAAATACTACCTCATCTCAGATATATAGACAAATAGAATGATCTATCATTAAACGTCGTACAAATGGCAACGAAGATGAGGACAATATTCCGAATAATGTAAATACTGTAAATACTCCCTCATCTCAGAAACATAGACAAATAGAATGATCTATTATTAAATGTCGCATAAATGGCAACAATGATGGGGACAATAGTCCGAATAATGTAAATACTGTAAATACTAACTCATCTCAGAAATCTAGACAAATAGAATGATCTATTATTAAACGTCGTACAAATGGCAACAAAGATGAGGATAATAGTTCGAATAATGTAAATACTGTAAATACTACCTCATCTCAGAAATATAGACAAATAGAATGATCTATTATTAAACGTCGAACAAATAGCAACAATGATGTGGACAATAGTCCGAAAAATGTAAATACTGTAAATACTACCTCATCTCAGAAATATAGACAAATAGAATGATCTATTATTAAACGTCGTACAAATGGCAATAAATGTGAGGACAATAGTCCGAATAATGTAAATACTGTAAATACTCCCTCATCTCAGAAATATAGACAAATAGAATGATCTATTATTAAACGTCCTACAAATGGCAACAAAGGTGAGGACAATATTCCGAATAATGTAAATACTGTAAATACTACCTCATCTCAGAAATATAGACAAATAGAATGGTCTATTATTAAATGTCGCATAAATGGCAACAATGATGAGGACAATAGTCCGAATAATGTAAATACTGTAAATACTTCCTCATCTCAGAAATCTAGACAAATAGAATGATCTATTAGTAAACGTCGTACAAATGGCAACAAAGATGAGGATAATAGTCCGAATAATGTAAATACTGTAAATACTACCTCATCTCAGAAATATAGACAAATAGAATGATCTATTATTAAACGTCATACAAATAGCAACAAAGATGAGGACAATAGTCCGAATAATGTATATACTGTAAATACTACCTCATCTCAGAAATATAGACAAATAGAATGATCTATTATTAAACGTCTTACAAATGGCAACAAAGGTGAGGACAATAGACCGAATAATGTAAATACTGTAAATACTACCTCCTCTCAGAAATATGGGCAAATAGAATGATCCATTATTAAACGTCGTACAAATGGCAACAAAGTTGAGGACAACAGTCCTAATAATGTAAATACTGTAAATACTACCTCATCTCAGAAATATAGACAAATAGAATGATCTATTATTAAACGGCGTACAAATGGCAACAAAGGTGAGGTCAATAGTCCGAATAATGTAAATACTGTAAATACTACCTCATCTCAGAAATATAGACAAATAGAATGATCTACAATTAAACGTCGTACAAATGGCAACAAAGGTGAGGACAATAGTCCGAATAATTTAAATACTGTAATTACTACCTCATCTCAGAAATATAGACAAATAGAACGATCTATTATTAAACGTCGTACAAATAGCAACAAAGATGAGAACAATAGTCCGAATCATGTAAATACTTTAAATACTACCTCATCTCAGAGATATAGACAAATAGAATGATCTATTATTAAACGTCGTACAAATGGCAACAAAGGTGAGGACAATAGTCCGAATAATGTAATTACTGTAATTACTACCTCATCTCAGAAATATAGACAAATAGAATGATCTATTATTAAACGTCGTACAAATGGCAACAAAGGTGAGGACAATAGTCCGAATAATTTACATACTGTAAATACTACCTCATCTCAGAAATATAGACAAATAGAATGATCTATTATCAAATGTCGCATAAATGGCAACAATGATGAGGACAATAGTCCGAATAATGTAAATACTGTAAATACTACCTCATCTCAGAAATATAGACAAATAGAATGTTCTATTATTAAACGTCGTCCAAATGGCAACAAAGGTGAGGACAATAGTCCGAACAATGTAAATACTGTAAATACTACCTCATCTCAGAAATATTGACAAATAGAATGATCTATTACTAAACGTCGTACAAATGGCAACAAAGATGAGGACAACATTCCTAATAATGTAAATACTGTAAATACTACCTCATCTCAGAAATATAGACAAATAGAATGATCTATTATTAAACGTCGTATAAATGGCAAGGAAGATGAGGACAATAGTCCGAATAATGTAAATACTGTAAAATACTAACTCATCTCAGAAATATAGACAAATAGAATGATCCATTATCAAATGTCGCATAATTGGCAACAATGATGAGGACAATAGTCCGAATAATCTAAATACTGTAAATACTACCTCATCTCAGAAATATAGACAAATAGAATGGTCTATTATTAAACGTCGTACAAATGGCAACAAAGGTGAGGACAATAGTCCGAATAATGTAAATACTGTAAATACTACCTCATCTCAGAAATATAGACAAATAGAATGATCTGTTATTAAACGTCGTACAAATGGCAACAAAGATGAGGACAATAGTCCGCATAATGTAAATACTGTAACTACTAACTCATCTCAGAAATATAGACAGATAGAATGATCTATTATTAAACGTCGTACAAATGGCTACAAATGTGAGGACAATAGTCCGAATAATGTAAATACTGTAAATACTACCTCATCTCAGAAATATAGACAAATAGAATGATCTATTATTAAACGTCTTCCGAATGGCAACAAATTAGGACAATAGTCCGAATAATGTAAATACTGTAAATACTACGTCCCCTCAGAAATCTGGACAAATCGAATGATCTATTATTAAATGTCGTACAAATGGCAACAAAAATGAGAATAATAGTCCGAATAGTGTAAACACTGTAACTACTACCTCATCTCAAATATATAGACAAATAAAATGGTCTATTATTAAACGTCGTACAAATGGCAACAAAGTGAGGACAATAGTCCGAATAATGTAAATACTGTAAACACTACCTCATTTCAGAAATCTAGACAAATAGATTGATCTATTATTAAACGTCGTACAAATGGCAACGAAGATGAGGACAATATTCCGAATAATGTAAATACTGTAAATACTACCTCCTCTCAGAAATATAGACAAATAGAATGATCTATTATTAAATGTCGCATACATGGCAACAATGATGAGGACAATAGTCCGAATAATGTAAATACTGTAAATACTACCTCATCTCAGAAATTTAGACAAATAGAATGATCTATTTTTAAACGTCGTACAAATGGCAACAAAGATGAGGATAATAGTCCGAATAATGTAAATACTGAAAATACTACCTCATCTCAGAAATATAGACAAATAGAATGATCTATTATTAAACGTCGTACAAATAGCAACAAAGATGAGGACAATAGTCCGAATAATGTAATACTGTAAATACTACCTCATCTCAGAAATATAGACAAATAGAATGATCTATTATTTAACGTCGTACAAATGGCAACAAAGATGAAGATAATAGTCCGAATAATGTAAATAATGTAAATACTACCTCATCTCAGAAATATAGACAAATAGAATGATCTATTATAAAACGTCATACAAATGGCAATGAAGATAAGGACAATAGTCCGAATAATGTAAATATTGTAAATACTACCTCAGCTCAGAAATATAGACAAATAGAATGATCTATTATTAAATGTCGCATAAATTGCAACAATTATGAGGACAATAGTCCGAATAATGTAAATACTGTAAATACTACCTCAGCTCAGAAATATAGACAAATAGAATGATCTATTATTAAACGTCGTACAAATGGCAACAAAGATGAGGATAAAAGTCCGAATAATGTAAATACTGTAAATACTAGCTCATCTCAGAAATATAGACAAATAGAATGATCTATTATTAAACGTCGTACAAATGGCAACAAAGGTGAGGACAATAGTCCGAATAATGTAAATACTGTAAATACTACCTCATCTCAGAAATATAGACAAATAGAATGATCTATTCTTAAACGTCGTACAAATGGCAACAAAGATGTGGACAATAGTCCGAATAATGTAAATACTGTAAATACTATCTCATCTCAGAAATATAGACAAATAGAATGATCTAATATTAAACGTCGTACTAATGGCAACAAAGGTGAGGACAATGGTCCGAATAATGTAAATACTGTAAATACTACCTCATCTCAGAAATGTAAACAAATGGAATGATCTATTATTAAACGTCGTACAAATGGCAACAAAGGTGAGGACAATAGTCCGAATAATGTAAATACTGTAAATACTACCTCATTTCAGAAATCAAGACAAATAGATTGATCTATTATTAAACGTCGTACAAATGGCAACGAAGATGAGGACAATATTCCGAATAATGTAAATACTGTAAATACTACCTCATCTCAGAAATATAGACAAATAGAATGATCTATTATTAAATGTCGCATACATGGCAACAATGATGAGGACAATAGTCCGAATAATGTAAATACTGTAAATACTACCTCATCTCAGAAATTTAGACAAATAGAATGATCTATTATTAAACTTCGTACAAATGGCAACAAAGATGAGGATAATAGTCCGAATAATGTAAATACTGTAAATACTACCTCATCTCAGAAATATAGACAAATAGAATGAACTATTATTAAACGTCATACAAATAGCAACAAAGATGAGGACAATAGTCCGAATAATGTAAATACTGTAAATACTACCTCATCTCAGAAATGTAGACAAATAGAATGCTCTATTATTAAACGTCGCACAAATGGCAAGAAAGGTGAGGACGATAGTCCGAGTAATGTAAATACTGTAAATACTACTTCATCTCAGAAATATAGGCAAATAGAATGATCTATTATTAAACGTCGTACAAATGGCAACAAAGATGAGGACAACAGTCCTAATAATGTAAATACTGTAAATACTACATCTCAGAAATATAGACAAATAGAATGATCTATTATTAAACGTCGTACAAATGGCAACAAAGGTGAGGACAATAGTCCGAATAATGTAAATACTGTAAATACTACTTCATCACAGAAATATAGACAAATAGAATGATCTATTATTAAACGTCGTACAAATGGCAACAAAGGTGAGGACAATAGTCCGAATAATGTAAATACTGTAAATACTACCTCATCTCAGAAATATAGACAAATAGAATGATCTATTATTAAACGTCGTACAAATGGCAACAAAGGTGAGGACAATAGTCCGAATGATGTAAATACTGTAAATACTACCTCATCTCAGAAATATAGACAAATAGAACGATCTATTATTAAACGTCGTACAAATAGCAACAAAGATGATAACAATAGTCCGAATAATGTAAATACTGTAAATACTACCTCATCTCAGAAGTATAGACAAATAGAATGATCTATTATTAAACGTCGTACAAATGGCAACAAAGATGAGGATAATAGTCCGAATAATGTAAATACTGTAAATACTACCTCATCTCAGAAATATAGACAAATAGAATGATCTATTATAAAACGTCATACAAATGGCAATGAAGATAAGGACAATAGTCCGAATAATGTAAATATTGTAAATACTACCTCAGCTCAGAAATATAGACAAATAGAATGATCTATTATTAAATGTCGCATAAATTGCAACAATTATGAGGACAATAGTCCGAATAATGTAAATACTGTAAATACTACCTCAGCTCAGAAATATAGACAAATAGAATGATCTATTATTAAACGTCGTACAAATGGCAACAAAGATGAGGATAAAAGTCCGAATAATGTAAATACTGTAAATACTAGCTCATCTCAGAAATATAGACAAATAGAATGATCTATTATTAAACGTCGTACAAATAGCAACTAAGATGAGGACAATAGTCCGAATAATGTAAATACTGTAAATACTACCTCATCTCAGAAATATAGACAAATAGAATGATATATTCTTAAACGTCGTACAAATAGCAACTAAGATGAGGACAATAGTCCGAATAATGTAAATACTGTAAATACTAACTCATCTCAGAAATATAGACAAATAGAATGTTCTATTATTAAACGTCGTACAAATGGCAACAAAGGTGAGGACAATAGTCCGAATAATGTAAATACTGTAAATACTACCTCATCTCAGAAATATAGACAAATAGAATGATCTATTATTAAACGTCGTACAAATGGCAACAAAGATGTGGACAATAGTCCGAATAATGTAAATACTGTAAATACTATCTCATCTCAGAAATATAGACAAATAGAATGATCTAATATTAAACGTCGTACTAATGGCAACAAAGGTGAGGACAATGGTTCGAATAATGTAAATACTGTAAATACTACCTCATCTCAGAAATGTAAACAAATGGAATGATCTATTATTAAACGTCGTACAAATGGCAACAAAGGTGAGGACAATAGTCCGAATAATGTAAATACTGTAAATACTACCTCATTTCAGAAATCAAGACAAATAGATTGATCTATTATTAAACGTCGTACAAATGGCAACGAAGATGAGGACAATATTCCGAATAATGTAAATACTGTAAATACTACCTCATCTCAGAAATATAGACAAATAGAATGATCTATTATTAAATGTCGCATACATGGCAACAATGATGAGGACAATAGTCCGAATAATGTAAATACTGTAAATACTACCTCATCTCAGAAATTTAGACAAATAGAATGATCTATTATTAAACTTCGTACAAATGGCAACAAAGATGAGGATAATAGTCCGAATAATGTAAATACTGTAAATACTACCTCATCTCAGAAATATAGACAAATAGAATGATCTATTATTAAACGTCATACAAATAGCAACAAAGATGAGGACAATAGTCCGAATAATGTAAATACTGTAAATACTACCTCATCTCAGAAATATAGACAAATAGAATGCTCTATTATTAAACGTCGCACAAATGGCAACAAAGGTGAGGACGATAGTCCGAGTAATGTAAATACTGTAAATACTACTTCATCTCAGAAATATAGGCAAATAGAATGATCTATTATTAAACGTCGTACAAATGGCTACAAAGATGAGGACAACAGTCCTAATAATGTAAATACTGTAAATACTACATCTCAGAAATATAGACAAATAGAATGATCTATTATTAAACGTCGTACAAATGGCAACAAAGGTGAGGACAATAGTCCGAATAATGTAAATACTGTAAATACTACCTCATCTCAGAAATATAGACAAATAGAATGATCTATTATTAAACGTCGTACAAATGGCAACAAAGGTGAGGACAACAGTCCTAATAATGTAAATACTGTAAATACTACCTCATCTCAGAAATATAGACAAATAGAATGATCTATTATTAAACGTCGTACAAATGGCAACAAAGGTGAGGACAATAGTCCGAATAATGTAAATACTGTAAATACTACCTCATCTCAGAAATATAGACAAATAGAATGATCTATTATTAAACGTCGTACAAATGGCAACAAAGGTGAGGACAATAGTCCGAATAATGTAAATACTGTAAATACTAACTCATCTCAGAAATATAGACAAGTAGAATGATCTATTATTAAACGTCGTACAAATAGCAACAAAGATGAGAACAATAGTCCGAATAATGTAAATACTTTAAATACTACCTCATCTCAGAAATATAGACAAATAGAATGATCTATTATTAAACGTCGTACAAATGGCAACAAAGATGAGGATAATAGTCCGAATAATGTAAATACTGTAAATACTACCTCATCTCAGAAATATAGACAAATAGAATGATCTATTATTAAACGTCGTACAAATAGCAACAAAGATGAGAACAATAGTCCGAATAATGTAAATACTTTAAATACTACCGCATCTCAGAAATATAGACAAATAGAATGATCTATTATTAAACGTCGTACAAATGGCAACAAATGTGAGGCCAATAATCCGAATAATGTATATACTGTAAATACTACCTCATCTCAGAAATATAGGCAAATAGAATAATCTATTATTAAACGTCGTACAAATGGCAACAAAGATGAGGACAACAGTCCTAATAATGTAAATACTGTAAATACTACCTCATCTCAGAAATATAGACAAATAGAATGATCTATTATTAAACGTCGTACAAATAGCAACGAATATGAGAACAATAGTCCGAATAATGTAAATACTTTAAATACTACCGCATCTCAGAAATATAAACAAATAGAATGATCTATCATTAAGCGTCGTACAAATGGCAACGAAGATGAGGACAATATTCCGTATAATGTAAATACTGTAAATACTCCCTCATCTCAGAAATATAGACAAATAGAATGATCTATTATTAAATGTCGCATAAATGGCAACAATGATGGGTACAATAGTCCGAATAATGTAAATACTGTAAATACTAACTCATCTCAGCAATCTAGACAAATAGAATGATCTATTATTAAACGTCGTACAAATGGCAACAAAGATGAGGATAATAGTTCGAATAATGTAAAAACTGTAAATACTACCTCATCTCAGAAATATAGACAAATAGAATGATCTATTATTAAACGTCGTACAAATAGCAACAATAATGAGGACAATAGTCCGAAAAATGTAAATACTGTAAATACTACCTCATCTCAGAAATATAGACAAATAGAATGATCTATTATTAAACGTCGTACAAATGGCAACAAATGTGAGGACAATAGTCCGAATAATGTAAATACTGTAAAAACTCCCTCATCTCAGAAATATAGACAAATAGAATGATCTATTATTAAACGTCGTACAAATGGCAACAAAGGTGAGGACAATATTCCGAATAATGTAAATACTGTAAATACTACCTCATCTCAGAAATATAGACAAATAGAATGGTCTATTATTAAATGTCGCATAAATGGCAACATTGATGAGGACAATAGTCCGAATAATGTAAATACTGTAAATACTTCCTCATCTCAGAAATCTAGACAAATAGAATGATCTATTATTAAACGTCATACAAATAGCAACAAAGATGAGGACAATAGTCCGAATAATGTATATACTGTAAATACTACCTCATCTCAGAAATATAGACAAATAGATTGATCTATTATTAAACGTCGTACAAATGGCAACAAAGATGAGGATAATAGTTCGAATAATGTAAATACTGTAAATACAACCTCATCTCAGAAATATAGACAAATAGAATGATCTAATATTAAACGTCGTACTAATGGCAACAAAGGTGAGGACAATGGTCCGAATAATGTAAATACTGTAAATGCTACCTCATCTCAGAAATGTAAACAAATATAATGATCTATTATTAAACGTCGTACAAATGGCAACAAAGGTGAGGACAATAGTCCGAATAATGTAAATACTGTAAACACTACCTCATTTCAGAAATCTAGACAAATAGATTGATCTATTATTAAACGTCGTACAAATGGCAACGAAGATGAGGACAATATTCCGAATAATGTAAATACTGTAAATACTACCTCATCTCAGAAATATAGACAAATAGAATGATCTATTATTAAATGTCGCATACATGGCAACAATGATGAGGACAATAGTCCGAATAATGTAAATACTGTAAATACTACCTCATCTCAGAAATTTAGACAAATAGAATGATCTATTATTAAACGTCGTACAAATGGCAACAAAGATGAGGATAATAGTCCGAATAATGTAAATACTGTAAATACTACCTCATCTCAGAAATATAGACAAATAGAATGATCTATTATTAAACGTCGTACAAATAGCAACAAAGATGAGGACAATAGTACGAATAATGTAAATACTGTAAATACTACCTCATCTCAGAAATATAGACAAATAGAATGATCTATTATTAAACGTCGTACAAATGGCAACAAATGTGAGGACAATAGTCCGAATAATGTAAATACTGTAAAAACTCCCTCATCTCAGAAATATAGACAAATAGAATGATCTATTATTAAACGTCGTACAAATGGCAACAAAGGTGAGGACAATATTCCGAATAATGTAAATACTGTAAATACTACCTCATCTCAGAAATATAGACAAATAGAATGGTCTATTATTAAATGTCGCATAAATGGCAACATTGATGAGGACAATAGTCCGAATAATGTAAATACTGTAAATACTACCTCAGCTCAGAAATATAGACAAATAGAATGATCTATTATTAAACGTCGTACAAATGGCAACAAAGATGAGGATAAAAGTCCGAATAATGTAAATACTGTAAATACTAGCTCATCTCAGAAATATAGACAAATAGAATGATCTATTATTAAACGTCGTACAAATAGCAACTAAGATGAGGACAATAGTCCGAATAATGTAAATACTGTAAATACTAACTCATCTCAGAAATATAGACAAATAGAATGTTCTATTATTAAACGTCGTACAAATGGCAACAAAGGTGAGGACAATAGTACGAATAATGTAAATACTGTAAATACTACCTCATCTCAAATATAGACAAATAGAATGATCTATTATTAAACGTCGTACAAATGGCAACAAAGATGTGGACAATATTCCGAATAATGTAAATACTGTAAATACTACCTCATCTCAGAAATATAGACAAATAGAATGATCTAATATTAAACGTCGTACTAATGGCAACAAAGGTGAGGACAATGGTCCGAATAATGTAAATACTGTAAATACTACCTCATCTCAGAAATGTAAACAAATAGAATGATCTATTATTAAACGTCGTACAAATGGCAACAAAGGTGAGGACAATAGTCCGAATAATGTAAATACTGTAAATACTACCTCATTTCAGAAATCTAGACAAATAGATTGATCTATTATTAAACGTCGTACAAATGGCAACAGTGGGATAATATTCGAATAATGTAATTACTGTAAATACTACCTCATCTCAGAAATATAGACAAATAGAATGATCTATTATTAAATGTCGCATACCATGGCAACAATGATGAGGACAATAGTCCGAATAATGTAAATACTGTAAATACTACCTCATCTCTCAAATTTAGACAAATAGAATGATCTATTAAACGTCGTACAAATGGCAACAAAGATGAGGATAATAGTCCGAATAATGAAAATACTGTAAATGCTACCTCATCTCAGAAATATAAACAAATAGAATGATCTATTATTAAACGTCGTACAAATAGCAACAAAGATGAGGACAATAGTCCGAATAATGTAAATACTGTAAATACTACCTCATCTCAGAAATATAGACAAATAGAATGCTCTATTATTAAACGTCGCACAAATGGCAACAAAGGTGAGGACAATAGTCAGAGTAATGTAGCTCTATGAAAATACTACTTCATCTCAGAAATATAGGCAAATAGAATGATCTATTATTAAACGTCGTACAAATGGCAACAAAGATGAGGACAACAGTCCTAATAATGTAAATACTGTAAATACTACATCTCAGAAATATAGACAAATAGAATGATCTATTATTAAACGTCGTACAAATGGCAACAAAGGTGAGGACAATAGTCCGAATAATGTAAATACTGTAAATACTACCTCATCTCAGAAATATAGACAAATAGAATGATCTATTATTAAACGTCGTACAAATGGCAACAAAGGTGAGGACAATAGTCCTAATAATGTAAATACTGTAAATACTACCTCATCTCAGAAATATAGACAAATAGAATGATCTATTATTAAACGTCGTACAAATGGCAACAAAGGTGAGGACAATAGTCCGAATAATGTAAATACTGTAAATACTACCTCATCTCAGATATATAGACAAATAGAATGATCTATTATTAAACGTCGTACAAATAGCAACAAAGATGATAACAATAGTCCGAATAATGTAAATACTGTAAATACTACCTCATCTCAGAAGTATAGACAAATAGAATGATCTATTATTAAACGTCGTACAAATGGCAACAAAGATGAGGATAATAGTCCGAATAATGTAAATACTGTAAATACTACCTCATCTCAGAAATATAGACAAATAGAATGATCTATTATTAAACGTCGTACAAATAGCAACAAAGATGAGGACAATAGTCCGAATAATGTAAATACTGTAAATACTACCTCATCCCAGAAATATAGACAAATAGAATGATCTATTATTAAACGTCGCACAAATGGCAACAAAGGTGAGGACAATAGTCCGAGTAATGTAAATACTGTAAATACTACCTCATCTCAGAAATATAGGCAAATAGAATGATCTATTATTAAACGTCGAACACATGGCAACAAAGATGAGGACAACAGTCCTAATAATGTAAATACTGTAAATACTACCTCATCTCAGAAATATAGACAAATAGAATGATCTATTATTAAACGTCGTACAAATGGCAACAAAGGTGAGGACAATAGTCCGAATAATGTAAATACTGTAAATACTACCTCATCTCAGAAATATAGACAAATAGAATGATCTATTATTAAACGTCGTACAAATGGCAACAAAGGTGAGGACAATAGTCCGAATCATGTAAATACTGTAAATACTACCTCATCTCAGAAATATAGACAAATAGAATGATCTATTATTAAACGTCGTACAAATGGCAACATATGTGAGGACAATAGTCCGAATAATGTAAATACTGTAAATACTACCTCATCTCAGAAATATAGACAAGTAGAATGATCTATTATTAAACGTCGTACAAATAGCAACAAAGATGAGAACAATAGTCCGAATCATGTAAATACTTTAAATACTACCTCATCTCAGAAATATAGACAAATAGAATGATCTATTATTAAACGTCGTACAAATGGCAACAAAGATGAGGATAATAGTCCGAATAATGTAAATACTGTAAATACTACCTCATCTCAGAAATATAGACAAATAGAATGATCTATTATTAAACGTCGTACAAATAGCAACAAAGATGCGAACAATAGTCCGAATAATGTAAATACTTTAAATACTACCGCATCTCAGAAATATAGACAAATAGAATGATCTATTATTAAACGTCGTACAAATGGCAACAAATGTGAGGCCAATAATCCGAATAATGTATATACTGTAAATACTACCTCATCTCAGAAATATAGGCAAATAGAATAATCTATTATTAAACGTCGTACAAATGGCAACAAAGATGAGGACAACAGTCCTAATAATGTAAATACTGTAAATACTACCTCATCTCAGAAATATAGACAAATAGAATGATCTATTATTAAACGTCGTACAAATAGCAACGAATATGAGAACAATAGTCCGAATAATGTAAATACTTTAAATACTACCGCATCTCAGAAATATAAACAAATAGAATGATCTATCATTAAGCGTCGAACAAATGGCAACGAAGATGAGGACAATATTCCGAATAATGTAAATACTGTAAATACTCCCTCATCTCAGAAATATAGACAAATAGAATGATCTATTATTAAATGTCGCATAAATGGCAACAATGATGGGGACAATAGTCCGAATAATGTAAATACTGTAAATACTAACTCATCTCAGAAATCTAGACAAATAGAATGATCTATTATTAAACGTCGTACAAATGGCAACAAAGATGAGGATAATAGTTCGAATAATGTAAATACTGTAAATACTACCTCATCTCAGAAATATAGACAAATAGAATGATCTATTATTAAACGTCGTACAAATAGCAACAATGATGAGGACAATAGTCCGAAAAATGTAAATACTGTAAATACTACCTCAGCTCAGATATATAGACAAATAGAATGATCTATTATTAAACGTCGTACAAATGGCAACAAATGTGAGGACAATAGTCCGAATAATGTAAATACTGTAAAAACTCCCTCATCTCAGAAATATAGACAAATAGAATGATCTATTATTAAACGTCGTACAAATGGCAACAAAGGTGAGGACAATATTCCGAATAATGTAAACACTGTAAATACTACCTCATCTCAGAAATATAGACAAATAGAATGGTCTATTATTAAATGTCGCATAAATGGCAACAATGATGAGGACAATAGTCCGAATAATGTAAATACTGTAAATACTTCCTCATCTCAGAAATCTAGACAAATAGAATGATCTATTATTAAACGTCATACAAATAGCAACAAAGATGAGGACAATAGTCCGAATAATGTATATACTGTAAATACTACCTCATCTCAGAAATATAGACAAATAGAATGATCTATTATTTAACGTCTTACAAATGGCAACAAAGATGAGGACAATAGTCCGAATAATGTAAATACTGTAAATACTACATCATCTCAGAAATATAGGCAAATAGAATGATCCATTATTAAACGTCGTACAAATGGCAACAAAGATGTGGACAATAGTCCGAATAATGTAAATACTTTAAATACTACCTCATCTCAGAGATATAGACAAATAGAATGATCTATTATTAAACGTCGTAAAAATGGCAACAAATGTGAGGACAATAGTCCGAATAATGTAAATACTGTAATTACTACCTCATCTCAGAAATATAGACAAATAGAATGATCTATTATTAAACGTCGTACAAATGGCAACAAAGGTGAGGACAATAGTCCGAATAATGTAAATACTGTAAATACTACCTCATCTCAGATATATAGACAAATAGAATGATCTATTATTAAACGTCGTACAAATAGCAACAAAGGTGAGGACAATAGTCCGAATAATGGAAATACTGTAAATACTACCTCATCTCAGAAATGTAAACAAATAGAATGAACTATTATTAAACGTCGTCCAAATGGCAACAAAGGTGAGGACAATAGTCCGAATAATGTAAATACTGTAAATACTACATCATCTCATAAATATAGACAAATAGAATGATCTATTATTAAACGTCGTACAAATGGCAACGAAGATGAGGACAATAGTCCGAATAAAGTAAATACTGTAAATACTACCTCATCTCAGAAATATAGACAAATAGAATGATCTATTATCAAATGTCGCATAAATGACAACAATGATGAGGACAATAGTCCGAATAATGTAAATACTGTAAACACTACCTCATCTCAGAAATATAGACAAATAGAATGTTCTATTATTAAACGTCGTCCAAATGGCAACAAAGGTGAGGACAATAGTCCGAACAATGTAAATACTGTAAATACTACCTCATCTCAGAAATATTGACAAATAGAATGATCTATTATTAAACGTCGTACAAATGGCAACAAAGATGAGGACAACATTCCTAATAATGTAAATACTGTAAATACTACCTCATCTCAGAAATATAGACAAATAGAATGATCTATTATTAAACGTCGTATAAATGGCAAGGAAGATGAGGACAATAGTCCGAATAATGTAAATACTGTAAAATACTAACTCATCTCAGAAATATAGACAAATAGAATGATCCATTATCAAATGTCGCATAATTGGCAACAATGATGAGGACAATAGTCCGAATAATCTAAATACTGTATATACTACCTCATCTCAGAAATATAGACAAATAGAATGATCTATTATTAAACGTCGTACAAATGGCAACAAACATGAGGATAATAGTCCGAATAATGTAAATACTGTAAATACTACCTCATCTCAGAAATATAGACAAATAGAATGGTCTATTATTAAACGTCGTACAAATGGCAACAAGGGTGAGGACAATAGTCCGAATTATGTAAATACTGTAAATACTACCTCATCTCAGAAATATAGACAAATAGAATGATCTATTATTAAACGTCGTACAAATAGCAACAAAGATGAGGACAATAGTCCGCATAATGTAAATACTGTAACTACTACCTCATCTCAGAAATATAGACAGATAGAATGATCTATTATTAAACGTCGTACAAATGGCTACAAATGTGAGGACAATAGTCCGAATAATGTAAATACTGTAAATACTACCTCATCTCAGAATTATAGACAAATAGAATGATCTCTTATTAAACGTCGTACAAATGGCAAAAAGGTGAGGACAATAGTCCGAATAATGTAAATACTGTAAATACTACCACATCTCAGAAATATAGACAAATAGAATGATCTATAATTAAACGTCTTACGAATGGCAACAAATTAGGACAATAGTCCGAATAATGTAAATACTGTAAATACTACGTCCTCTCAGAAATCTGGACAAATCGAATGGTCTATTATTAAATGTCGTACAAATGGCAACAAAAATGAGAATAATAGTCCGAATAGTGTAAACACTGTAACTACTACCTCATCTCAAATATATAGACAAATAGAATGGTCTATTATTAAACGTCGTACAAATGGCAACAAAGATGAGGACAATAATCAGAATAATGTAAATACTGTAAATACTGCCTCATCTGAAAAATATAGACAAATAGAATGATCTATTATTAAACGTCGTACAAATGGCAACAAAGATGAGGACAATAGTCTGAATAATGTGAATAATGTAAATACTACCTCATCTCAGAAATATAGACAAATAGAATGATCTATTATTAAACGTCGTACAAATGGCAACGAAGATGAGGACAATATTCCGAATAATGTAAATACTGTAAATACTCCCTCATCTCAGAAATATAGACAAATAGAATGATCTATTATTAAATGTCGCGTAAATGGCAACAATGATGGGGAGAATAGTCCGAATAATGTAAATACTGTAAATACTAACTCATCTCAGAAATCTAGACAAATAGAATGATCTATTATTAAACGTCGTACAAATGGCAACAAAGGTGAGGATAATAGTTCGAATAATGTAAATACTGTAAATACTACCTCATCTCAGAAATATAGACAAATAGTATGATCTATTATTAAACGTCGTACAAATAGCAACAATGATGAGAACAATAGTCCGAAAAATGTAAATACTGTAAATACTACCTCATCTCAGAAATATAGACAAATAGAATGATCTATTATTAAACGTCGTACAAATGGCAACAAATATGAGGACAATAGTCCGAATAATGTAAATACTGTAAATACTCCCTCATCTCAGAAATATAGACAAATAGAATGATCTATTATTAAATGTCGTACAATTGGCAACAAAGGTGAGGACAATATTCCGAATAATGTAAATACTGTAAATACAACCTCATCTCAGAAATATAGACAAATAGAATGGTCTATTATTAAATGTCGCATAAATGGCAACAATTATGAGGACATTAGTCCGAATAATGTAAATACTGTAAATACTTCCTCATCTCAGAAATCTAGACAAATAGAATGATCTATTATTAAACGTCGTACAAATGGCAACAAAGATGAGGATAATAGTCCGAATAATTTAAATACTGTAAATACTACCTCATCTCAGAAATATAGACAAATAGAATGATCTATTATTAAACGTCATACAAATAGCAACAAAGATGAGGACAATAGTCCGAATAATGTAAATACTGTAAATACTACCTCATCTCAGAAATATAGACAAATAGAATGATCTATTATTAAAAGTCTTACAAATGGCAACAAATGTGAGGACAATAGTCCGAATAATGTATATACTGTAAATACTACCTCATCTCAGAAATATAGGCAAATAGAATGATCTATTATCAAACGTCGTACAAATGGCAACAAAGATGAGGACAACAGTCCTAATAATGTAAATACTGTAAATACTACCTCATCTCAGAAATATAGACAAATAGAATGATCTATTATTAAACGGCGTACAAATGGCAACAAAGGTGAGGACAATAGTCCGAATAATGTAAATACTGTAAATACTACCTCATCTCATAAATATAGACAAATAGAATGATCTATTATTAAACGTCGTACAAATGGCAACAAAGGTGAGGATAATAGTCCGAATAATTTTAATACTGTAAATACTACCTCATCTCAGAAATATAGACAAATAGAATGATCTATTATTAAACGTCGTACAAATAGCAACAAAGATGAGAACAATAGTCCGAATAATGTAAATACTTTAAATACTACCTCATCTCAGAGATATAGACAAATAGAATGATCTATTATTAAACGTCGTACAAATGGCAACAAATGTGAGGACAATAGTCCGAATAATGTAAATACTGTAATTACTACGTCCTCTCAGAAATCTGGACAAATCGAATGATCTATTATTAAATGTCGTACAAATGGCAACAAAAATGAGAATAATAGTCCGAATAGTGTAAACACTGTAACTACTACCTCATCTCAAATATATAGACAAATAGAATGGTCTATTATTAAACGTCGTACAAATGGCAACAAAGATGAGGACAATAGTCAGAATAATGTAAATACTGTAAATACTGCCTCATCTGAGAAATATATACAAATAGAATGATCTATTATTAAACGTCGTACAAATGGCAACAAAGATGAGGACAATAGTCTGAATAATGTAAATACTGTAAATACTACCTCATCTCAGAAATATAGACAAATAGAATGATCTATTATTAAACGTCGTACAAATGGCAATTAAGATGAGGACAATATTCCGAATAATGTAAATACTGTAAATACTCCCTCATCTCAGAAATATAGACAAATAGAATGATCTATTATTAAATGTCGCATAAATGGCAACAATGATGGGGACAATAGTCCGAATAATGTAAATACTGTAAATACTAACTCATCTCAGAAACCTAGACAAATAGAATGATCTATTATTAAACGTCGTACAAATGGCAACAAAGATGATGATAATAGTTCGAATAATGTAAATACTGTAAATACTACATCATCTCAGAAATATAGACAAATAGAATGATCTATTATTAAACGTCGTACAAATAGCAACAATGATGAGGACAATAGTCCGAAAAATGTAAATACTGTAAATACTACCTCATCTCAGAAATATAGACAAATAGAACGATCTATTATTAAACGCCGTACAAATGGCAACAAATGTGAGGACAATAGTCCGAATAATGTAAATACTGTAAATACTCCCTCATCTCAGAAATATAGACAAATAGAATGATTTATTATTAAACGTCGTACAAATGGCAACAAAGGTGAGGACAATATTCCAAATAATGTAAATACTGTAAAAACTACCTCATCTCAGAAATATAGACAAATAGAATGGTCTATTATTAAATGTCGCATAAATGGCAACAATGATGAGGACAATAGTCCGAATAATGTAAATACTGTAAATACTTCCTCATCTCAGAAATCTAGACAAATAGAATGATCTATTATTAAACGTCGTACAAATGGCAACAAAGATGAAGATAATAGTCCGAATAATGTAAATACTGTAAATATTACCTCATCTCAGAAATATAGACAAATAGTATGATCTATTATTAAACGTCATACAAATAGCAACAAAGATGAGGACAATAGTCCGAATAATGTAAATACTGTAAATACTACCTCATCTCAGAAATATAGACAAATAGAATGATCTATTATTAAACGTCTTACAAATGGCAACAAAGGTGAGGACAATAGTCCGAATAATGTAATTACTGTAAATACTACCTCATCTCAGAAATATAGGCAAATAGAATGATCCATTATTAAACGTCGTACAAATGGCAACAAAGATGAGGACAACAGTCCTAATAATGTAAATACTGTAAATACTACATCATCTCAGAAATATAGACAAATAAAATGATCTATTATTAAACGGCGTACAAATGGCAACAAAGGTGAGGACAATAGTCCGAATAATGTAAATACTGTAAATACTACCTCATCTCAGAAATATAGACAAATAGAATGATCTATTATTAAACGTCGTACAAATGGCAACAAAGGTGAGGACAATAGTCCGAATAATTTAAATACTGTAAATACTACCTCAACTCAGAAATATAGACAAATAGAATGATCTATTATTAAACGTCGTACAAATAGCAACAAAGATGAGAACAATAGTCCGAATAATGTAAATACTTTAAATACTACCTCATCTCAGAGATATAGACAAATAGAATGATCTATTATTAAACGTCGTACAAATGGCAACAAATGTGAGGACAATAGTCCGAATAATGTAAATACTGTAATTACTACCTCATCTCAGAAATATAGACAAATAGAATGATCTATTATTAAACGTCGTACAAATGGCAACAAAGATGTCGACAATAGTCCGAATAATGTAAATACTGTAAATACTACCTCATCTCAGAAACATAGACAAATAGAATGATCTATTATTAAACGTCGTACAAATGGCAACAATGGTGAGGACAATAGTCCGAATAATGTAAATACTGTAAACACTACCTCATCTCAGACATATAGACAAATAGAATGATCTATTATTAAACGTCGTACAAATGGCAACAAATATGAGGACAATAGTCCGAATAATTGTAAATACTGTAAATACTACATCATCTCAGATATATAGACAAATAGAATGATCTATTATTAAACGTCGTACAAATGGCAACAAAGGTGAGGACAATAGTCCGAATAATGTAAATACTGTAAATACTACCTCATCTCAGAAATGTAAACAAATAGAATGATCTATTATTAAACGTCGTCCAAATGGCAACAAAGGTGAGTACAATAGTCCGAATAATGTAAATACTGTAAATACTATATCATCTCATATATATAGACAAATAGAATGATCTATTATTAAACGTCGTACAAATGGCAACAAAGATGAGGACAATAGTCCGAATAATGTAAATACTGTAAATACTACATCATCTCAGATATATAGACAAATAGAATGATCTATTATTAAACGTCGTACAAATGGCAACAAAGGTGAGGACAATAGTCCGAATAATGTAAATACTGTAAATACTACCTCATCTCAGAAATATTGACAAATAGAATGATCTATTATTAAACTTCGTACAAATGGCAACAAAGATGAGGACAACCGTCCTAATAATGTAAATACTGTAAATACTAACTCATCTCAGAAATATAGACAAATAGAATGATCTATTATTAAACGTCGTATAAATGGCAACGAAGATGAGGACAATAGTCCGAATCATGTAAATACTGTAAAATACTAACTCATCTCAGAAATATAGACAAATAGAATGATCCATTATCAAATGTCGCATAATTGGCAACAATGATGAGGACAAGAGTCCGAATAATCTAAATACTGTAAATACTACCTCATCTCAGAAATATTGACAAATAGAATGATCTATTATTAAACGTCGTACAAATGGCAACAAACATGAGGATAATAGTCCGAATAATGTAAATACTGTAAATACTACCTCATCTCAGAAATATAGACAAATAGAATGATCTATTATTAAACGTCGTACAAATGGCAACAAAGATGAGGACAATAGTCCGAATAATCTAAATACTGTAACTACTACCTCATCTCAGAAATATAGACAGATAGAATGATCTATTATTAAACGTCGTACAAATGGCTACAAAGGTGAGGACAATAGTCCGAATAATGTAAATACTGTAAATACTACCTCATCTCAGAATTATAGACAAATAGAATGATCTCTTATTAAACGTCGTACAAATGGCAACAAAGGTGAGGACAATAGTCCGAATAATGTAAATACTGTAAATACTACCTCATCTCAGAAATATAGACAAATAGAATGATCTATTATTAAACGTCGTACGAATGGCAACAAATTAGGACAATAGTCAGAATAATGTAAATACTGTAAATACTACGTCCTCTCAGAAATCTGGACAAATCGAATGATCTATTATTAAATGTCGTACAAATGGCAACAAAAATGAGAATAATAGTCCGAATAGTGTAAACACTGTAACTACTACCTCATCTCAAATATATAGACAAATAGAATGGTCTATTATTAAACGTCGTACAAATGGCAACAAAGATGAGGACAATAGTCAGAATAATGTAAATACTGTAAATACTGCCTCATCTGAAAAATATAGACAAATAGAATGATCTATTATTAAACGTCGTACAAATGGCAACAAATGTGAGGCCAATAATCCGAATAATGTATATACTGTAAATACTACCTCATCTCAGAAATATAGACAAATAGAATGATCTATTATTAAACGTCGTACAAATGGCAACAAAGATGAGGACAAATAATCCGAATAATGTAAATGCTGTAAATACTACCTCATCTAAAAAATATAGACAAATAGAATGATCTATTATTAAACGTCGTACAAATGGCAACAAAGATGTGGACAATAGTCCGAACAATGTAAACACTGTAACTACTACCTCATCTCAAATATATAGACAAATAGAATGATCTATTATTAAACGTCGTACAAATGGCAACAAAGTTGTGGACTATAGTCCGAACAATGTAAACACTGTATCTACTACCTCATCTCAAATATATAGACAAATAGAATGATCTATTATTAAACGTCCTCCAAATGGCAACAAAGGTGAGGACAATAGTCCGAATAATGTAAATACTGTAAATACTACATCATCTCATATATATAGACAAATAGAATGATCTATTATTAAACGTCGTACAAATGGCAACAAAGGTGAGGACAATAGTCCGAATAATGTAAATACTGTAAATACTACCTCATCTCAGAAATATTGACAAATAGAATGATCTATTATTAAACGTCGTACAAATGGCAACAAAGATGAGGACAACAATCCTAATAATGTAAATACTGTAAATACTACCTCATCTCAGAAATATAGACAAATAGAATGATCTATTATTAAACGTCGTATAAATGGCAACGAAGATGAGGACAATAGTCCGAATAATGTAAATACTGTAAAATACTAACTCATCTCAGAAATATAGACAAATAGAATGATCCATTATCAAATGTCGCATAATTGGCAACAATGATGAGGACAATAGTCCGAATAATCTAAATACTGTAAATACTACCTCATCTCAGAAATATTGACAAATAGAATGATCTATTATTAAACGTCGTACAAATGGCAACAAACATGAGGATAATAGTCCGAATAATGTAAATACTGTAAATACTACCTCATCTCAGAAATATAGACAAATAGAATGATCTATTATTAAACGTCGTACAAATGGCAACAAAGATGAGGACAATAGTCCGCATAATGTAAATACTGTAACTACTGCCTCATCTCAGAAATATAGACAGATAGAATGATCTCTTATTAAACGTCGTACAAATGGCTACAAAGGTGAGGACAATAGTCCGAATAATGTAAATACTGTAAATACTACCTCATCTCAGACATATAGACAAATAGAATGATCTATTATTAAACGTCGTACGAATGGCAACAAATTAGGACAATAGTCAGAATAATGTAAATACTGTAAATACTACGTCCTCTCAGAAATCTGGACAAATCGAATGATCTATTATTAAATGTCGTACAAATGGCAATAAAAATGAGAATAATAGTCCGAATAGTGTAAACACTGTAACTACTACCTCATCTCAAATATATAGACAAATAGAATGGTCTATTATTAAACGTCGTACAAATGGCAACAAAGATGTGGACAATAGTCAGAATAATGTAAATACTGTAAATACTGCCTCATCTGAAAAATATAGACAAATAGAATGATCTATTATTAAACGTCGTACAAATGGCAACAAAGATGAGGACAATAGTCTGAATAATGTAAATACTGTAAATACTACCTCATCTCAGAAATATAGACAAATAGAATGATCTATTATTAAACGTCGTACAAATGGCAACAAAGATGAGGACAAATAATCCGAATAATGTAAATGCTGTAAATACTACCTCATCTAAAAAATATAGACAAATAGAATGATCTATTATTAAACGTCGTACAAATGGCAACAAAGATGTGGACAATAGTCCGAACAATGTAATCACTGTAACTACTACCCCATCTCAAATATATAGACAAAGAGAATGATCTATTATTAAACGTCGTACAAATGGCAACAAAGTTGTGGACTATAGTCCGAACAATGTAAACACTGTATCTACTACCTCATCTCAAATATATAGACAAACAGAATGATCTATTATTAAACGTCGTCCAAATGGCAACTAAGGTGAGGACAATAGTCCGAATAATGTAAATACTGTAAATACTACATCATCTCATATATATAGACAAATAGAATGATCTATTATTAAACGTCGTACAAATGGCAACAAAGATGAGGACAATAGTCCGAATAATGTAAATACTGTAAATACTACATCATCTCAGATATATAGACAAATAGAATGATCTATTATTAAACGTCGTACAAATGGCAACAAAGGTGAGGACAATAGTCCGAATAATGTAAATACTGTAAATACTACCTCATCTCAGAAATATTGACAAATAGAATGATCTATTATTAAACGTCGTACAAATGGCAACAAAGATGAGGACAACAGTCCTAATAATGTAAATACTGTAAATACTACCTCATCTCAGAAATATAGACAAATAGAATGATCTATTATTAAACGTCGTATAAATGGCAACGAAGATGAGGACAATAGTCCGAATAATGTAAATACTGTAAAATACTAACTCATCTCAGAAATATAGACAAATAGAATGATCCATTATCAAATGTCGCATAATTGCCAACAATGATGAGGACAATAGTCCGAATAATCTAAATACTGTAAATACTACCTCATCTCAGAAATATTGACAAATAGAATGATCTATTATTAAACGTCGTACAAATGGCAACAAACATGAGGATAATAGTCCGAATAATGTAAATACTGTAAATACTACCTCATCTCAGAAATATAGACAAATAGAATGATCTATTATTAAACGTCGTACAAATGGCAACAAAGATGAGGACAATAGTCCGCATAATGTAAATACTGTAAATACTACCTCATCTCAGAAATATAGACAGATAGAATGATCTATTATTAAACGTCGTACAAATGGCTACAAAGGTGAGGACAATAGTCCGAATAATGTAAATACTGTAAATACTACCTCATCTCAGAATTATAGACAAATAGAATGATCTCTTATTAAACGTCGTACAAATGGCAACAAAGGTGAGGACAATAGTCCGAATAATGTAAATACTGTAAATACTACCTCATCTCAGAAATATAGACAAATAGAATGATCTATTATTAAACGTCGTACGAATGGCAACAAATTAAGACAATAGTCAGAATAATGTAAATACTGTAAATACTACGTCCTCTCAGAAATCTGGACAAATCGAATGATCTATTATTAAATGTCGTACAAATGGCAACAAAAATGAGAATAATAGTCCGAATAGTGTAAACACTGTAACTACTACCTCATCTCAAATATATAGACAAATAGAATGGTCTATTATTAAACGTCGTACAAATGGCAACAAAGATGAGGACAATAGTCAGAATAATGTAAATACTGTAAATACTGCTTCATCTGAAAAATATAGACAAATAGAATGATCTATTATTAAACGTCGTACAAATGGCAACAAAGATGAGGACAATAGTCTGAATAATGTAAATACTGTAAATACTACCTCATCTCAGAAATATAGACAAATAGAATGATCTATTATTAAACGTCGTACAAATGGCAACAAAGATGAGGACAAATAATCCGAATAATGTAAATGCTGTAAATACTACCTCATCTAAAAAATATAGACAAATAGAATGATCTATTATTAAACGTCGTACAAATGGCAACAAAGATGTGGACAATAGTCCGAACAATGTAAACACTGTAACTACTACCTCATCTCAAATATATAGACAAATAGAATGATCTATTATTAATCGTCGTACAAATGGCAACAAAGTTGTGGACTATAGTCCGAACAATGTAAACACTGTATCTACTACCTCATCTCAAATATATAGACAAATAGAATGATCTATTATTCAACGTCGCTCAAATGGCAACAACGACGAAGTCAATAGTCCGAATAATGTAAATACTGTAAATACTACCTCATCTCAGAAATATAGACAAATAGTAATTTTTACGTAGACATTTACACAGATGACATCACTATTTGACAAAATAACCCTAGATGCTGCTCTTGAGCAAAACCTCCGATTACTGGTTATGTGGGCAGAAAAGTGGAATGTAAATTTTACTTCCTCTAAAACAAAACTGCTCTATTTTAACCCTCATAGACATAAATCCTTGCCCGCCATCACCATGGCTGTTGCTAATCACCTGAGACAACACTCTGCGTCTCCTCTCTCTCTCTCTCTCACACACACACACACTCTCTCTCTCTCTCCCTCTCAACTGACCTGAAGTGGAACGATTTACATCGAATCTCCAGCTGCATCTACTACTAGGAATGTTGGGTCACTGTGTCGGGCTAGAAAGATTTTTTTCTTCAGAATCACTATTGTATATTTATAAATCTACAATTCGTTCGTGCATTGAACACTGTTACCATATCCGGTTAGGTGCTTCTGCAATTTATCTTAAGGTGTTCTTGACAAAATGCTTTGGAAGATCTGCAATGTAATGAATCCTATCTTGGCATCTCGAAGTCAGTCACTATCTTACTGACGCTATATGACTTCCCTCTGTCTTTTCCACAAATATTTTCATGGCAACTGCTCTGATGAGCTTTTTCATGGGACCTCGACTACATGAATTTAAGAGTGCTACTAAATTGTTGACCAGGTACTACCATTTTGCCGTTGAAATAATTAAATTTAACCGCCACTTCTTTTCCAAAATGTTATTTTCTTGCACTTCGCAACTGTAGAACTCCCTTCTGTTTACTAGCTTCTCTGGGAGCTAAAATCTAAAAAACGAAATTAAAAGCAAAGTCAATTACATCTTCTATCTTTTTGAAATTCGTTCATCTGTTATACTTTCCTGAATTAACTAGTGTTTTGTCTCATTTTAGCACTCTCCTTACTAATACTTGTTCTCTCACCTTGCTTGGAGTAGAACGATTAAAAACATACCATGTTTTGTAGTTTTATAAATGTTTCAGCGAAGACATTCTTCTCTAAAACGCACTGCAGGCAGACGTTGGTATTGTCGCCATTGTATCGATTACTAATACGAAAACAGTCTCGAAATAGCTACGCGTATTTATTAGCAGTTCTTTATAAAACAAATAATAGCTTTGAAATCATTTTTGTTTGATTGCATTCTCCGAAAACCGAAAAATAGATAATGCATAAAAACGTAAAGTTTTAATTCTTGCTAGAATTTGAAATGCGTAAGAATAACACCAGCTCTAGTCGATGAGTAAACTTTCTTCAACAATAAATAGAAAGGAAAGAGAATACCAGAAATACTAGATTGTTGTTGTTTTCAAAACTTTTAACAGCGGCGCAATCATCTTGAAACTTGATTTTAGTCTTCTGATATCATTTTTGTTCCGGTAACCATTGCACATTCACATATTGTACCAATTTCTTATAAGTACAAGTCCCAATAGCCACGCAAGTTATATAGAGCTACTGAATGGGTGGTGCCTAATGGAAATAATACTAGAATAAGAAAAGGGGATTTTATAATATTGATGTCCGCTAACGATTGACCATCGACTTGAAGACGTTAGTATTGTATGGATTTAAGGAACATTCACGCCAACGTGTATTTTACAAAGTAGTAGTTCTTGAGAAGTAGCGCAGTGAAAAAACTTTGTTTCAAATTCATAAGGAAATGTGAGTAATTCGATGCTTTGGACATAACATGCCAAGTTCGAAATTTCAGTTGAATTCTTTGTATTCACTTACGCACAATAACCTTTGGGAAAGGTATTAATCTGCCTCTTACTTTCAGTTGTGGGTTAAACAATAGAACAGATTGGGTTCTCTAGCTTTGGTCGGCAACCAGTCCACCGCAGAAAGCAATGACAACCGACTGTGAAATAATCTTCTGCCCAGTCAGCATTGTCTCGCTCTTAACTGACTGAGTTTCAAATTCGAGTATCTTTCTAACTACATGCCCCAGAAAAACGAAATTAAATAAGATTCGTGTTGAACAATAAATATTTACTTGTCAAATTCCAACAAGATATTCAAAAGGACGTAGATTTTATAACCGATTCCACAAATGTTCCAAATAAGCACCACCTGCGACGAGACACACGTCACAGTTGGCAGTTCGGCTGCTACCATATACGCTGTAGCATGTCTTGCATAACATTCACCAGGTCCTCAGTGAAAGCTTATCTTAACGAGAATCTACCAGGAAGATGAATCGGGCGTGCCAGTGATAATCACAATGTGTTGTTAAAATGGACATTACCTTCACCTAACTTTACATCATGTGATTTTATTTTTATGTTTTTTCCACCTGAATCCATCCTGCATATATACAAGTCAACCATCCGTCCGTGCATGGAGTACTGCTGCCATTTATGGTCAGGTGCCCCTGCCGTTCTCCTCAGTGTTCTTGACAAGCTCCAAAGGAGAGTCTGTAATGTGATAGGTACTGATCTGGCGACTCGTCTGCAGCCACTTTCCCATCGTCGAAATGTGGCCTCCCTCTGTCTCTTCTATAAATACTTTCATGGCTTCTGCTCGGATGAGCTTAAGTCACTGATGCCTCCTCAACAGGTGTTTACCCGTGCAACCAGACTGGCAACTGGGTCCCACCCATTCACAGTCAGGTTAGCCAAACGCAGACGACAATTCTACTCCTGCAGCTTCCTCTCTCGCACTTCCCGCCTGTGGAACTCACTCCCGTATTCTTGCTTTCCTGACGGCTATGACCTCCAGAAATTTAAAAGCAAAGTTAATACTCACCTACTAACCACTGGACTCTAGCTCTCTCCCCTCCCCTGTATAATCTTCACGTTCTCTCCGCCCATGTACCTGTCATTGCACCTGCTTTCTCAGCTTTCTATTGTTCCTTTCTAACTAGCTTGTACTCCTCACTCTTTTGTAATTAATCTCTTTACATTTATGTAACCCCCTGCACATCAGTGGCGTTTCTGCCTTGCTCGGGGTGAAATGACTAAAAAAAAAAAAAAAAAAAAAAAAAAAAGACCTATGTGAAAAGACGTGTCAATATACACCTCTTCCTACATGCTTAGTGGAATGTAAACAGAGTATCACTGAGGCGTTGGAAAATGCTATATTTGTGAAATCGGTTATCAAATTTACATCCCTTTAGAATAACCTTATTAATGTCCATACGTGATAAACGGTTGGGCGATCATGTCTTATAAAGAAAATATACTAACTAGGCAAATGATTTCCACCAGAAATAACTGGTTGATACAACACGACATTAACAAAACAATGAGGAACTGTTCCTGGCTTAGATCAAATCAAAATGAGATAGATTAGTCATTTAGTTTCTCCTAATTTAAAAGTTCGCAGTGTATGACCAAAATTAATTTTTTTATAAAGCTGTCGCTTGATCAGTGATTTTCACTCGTTGTTGTTAGTCGCTGGTCGCGTGTTGTACGTGAACTTCAATGTGATAATTAATTTCTTGTGTAGTTTGTGTGTACGTTTGACTGAATGTACTAACAACGTCAAAGCAATTGATTTGTGGAAATGTATTTTTCTAAATAGGCAAGGTCAGATTTACTGCAAGACAATATTTCCATAATATAATTGAAATTTATTAAATGGTGATAAGAAAATTAACCCAGTATATTTTGTATTTAATACTACATGGAATTTTCAACTTATAATATCAGTCCACACGATCAGTTACAGTAATTTATTCAACGATGTGATATTTTGAAACGGATTTCTCTGATAGACTGGTTGCCAGCTAATGCTTTAGAACATAATCTGCCCAGTTATTTAATAGAGGGAGAAAAGTCAGATTAATACAATTAATCTTAAGTGTACTTGTGTGTAAGTGAGTGCAATAAATTCAACTGAAATTCGAACCCGGCTCTCTAATTTATTGTTACAAGCCGATATTCACTGCAACACTACGCACATTTAATATGAAGAATATATATTTTTTTGGCTGGTTCATGTAGTTACTCAGATATTAACCCTCTAGGGCCATTCGTATCATATTTGATACAGTATTTCCCTATAAGGAAACAGTTGGTATTTCCCTGTAAGGAAACATTTGGTATTCATTGACTGAGCAGTCAGTACTGCTTTCATTTGAAATTTATAAAATATTTCTCTTAAAAAATTTTTCAGGAAAATATTTCTTTCAAGGCTTGTTTTCATACTGTATCAAATATGATACGAATGGCCCTAGAGGGTTAACATTTTAAATTATGCCAATTTTGTGGGGACACCCTGTATATATTCGCATTTTATTTCTTATATATCACCAAAAAGAATTTGATTTGATTAGACGATGAATTTTAATTAATATTCTGCACCAGACTTTAGGTTTGTCTGCGAATTTTGATCTTACGAGTTTTCTATCTAAAAAAACAATAAAATTAAAGACGAACCGTATCTTCGTGAATTTTTAAATGACGTTTACATGAAATGAATTTTGACTTTACTCAGAATTAATAGTATTTGCATTTCATTTGAAATCAAGTTTGTCAGTAAATGAGATATTTTCAATCTTATGCTTATTTTAAGTAAACAGATTTCAAAAGTTATAACCGTCAAAACAATACGATGAATAACAATTTATACACTCAAAGATTGCCTCATTTAACCCTCTAGGGCCATTCGTATCATATTTAGTACAGTATTTCCCTATAAGGAAACATTTGGTATTTCCCTATAAGGAAATATTTGGTATTCATTGACTGAGCAGTCAGTACTGCTTTCATTTGAAATTTATAAAATATTTTCAGGAAAATATTTCTTTCAAGGCTTGTTTTCATACTGTATCAAATATGATACGAATGGCCCTAGAGGGTTAATATTTTCAATTTTCTGATCGGCATCATTTTTATCCGTCCTCTTTTCAACATTTTGAAGAACACAGAGACTTTCGTTTTGACTTGATATAAACGGTGATTGCATAAAACTTTTTCTAATGAAACAAATTCAATACATTCAATAAGAAATCAAAAACAAACCACTGCCATATTTTGCAGAAATGCAAGTTTATGATAAAACTTAAAATATATAATTAACAAAAAAAGAGCAAAACATTATTTATTTTTAAATTTTACAATTAATTATAGAAAATTATTGAAAAGTTTTGTCTATAATATCTAAACTTATTTATAAATGGAATTTTGTCTCTGTGTGTGTGTATGTGTGTGTGTGTGTATGTCCGTTACCTATCGACCCCGAAACGGCTGAACCGATTTTCTTGAAAATTTACACAGTTGTACTATAAGCGTCTACGAGTGTTCTCATCTAGGTTTTGTGTCGCGGTACCCACGATAAATATCGAAAATCGATAATCGAAAAAATCGGGTTATAGAAGAGTGGTCCGATTTTAATCAAATTTGATACACTCATAGACAAAGACATAAGAAACGAATTTCAGGATGTTTAAGGTTGCAGTTTTAACAATAGTGCAGAAAATCGATAATATATATATATATATATATATATATATATATATATATATATATATATATATATAAATAAATAAAGCAAGGTGTTTGTGGGTGCATCTCTTTATCTCCCTGTATGTCTGTATTTTTTTCAGCGCTTTTATTTTAGTTTTTGCTTCAGGTTTGGCTCTAAGTAGGTATAATTGTAGTTCTTCGTCTCAGCCATGATATCATTTACTGTGGAGGACTTATTTAGCCTTCAAAATTTAGATTACGAAGAAAAACACTTATTTGATATCGATACCTGGAAATCAAAGTTTGACTTACATCCAATCATTTTTCTTTCAGTCTACGGTTTCGCTTTAACTGGAAACAACTATTGCTTTACAGTCTTTCGTGTCAACGTCCAAAGAGTCTGAGCTTCAGGAATATGGATTAGTTTTAAAGCTTTCATTACACCCGAGCAACGCCGTGCTATACTGCTAGTAACATAATATTTATTATTGATATTTTTATACAATTTAATGAAACTGGTATTAATCAACATATTTATTTAAATTTATTTGTTTAATAATTCTTTTTAATGGATACATGTATTTGAGTGTGTATTCATCCTTTTTTTTATAATTAACAGTACATTTTAATTATTCACCAGCCAAGATGCTTTTGAGAAACCTTGATTGTAAAATAAATAAAGTTAAATGAGTATGTTGGTTAGTATGTGCGTCTGTGGTGCAGTGGTTATCGGCTCGGAAATCGGGGAGCCGTGTTCGAATTCAAGTTGAATATTTTTTGCATAAATACACTTGGGATAGTTATTAATCCGTCTCTTACCTACAGATATGGTTTAAACAACAGGGCAAATTGGGTTCTTTAGCCTTGGCTGTCAAGCAGTCTACTGCAGAAAGAAATGGCAATTTACTGCGGGATAATCTTCACTCAGTCAGTCATGTCTCTTTCCAGGCATGATCGCCTAGGCGTGTATCACGTAAGGCACTTAACAGATTGATGTCTATTAATACTAATTTCGTTAATATTCATATAATTTAGTTGTCGTTGGTTGGGCTTGTTTGAATTAAGATACAACCCTGAGCAGGGATACATGCTTTTAAAAGAAACCAGGAAAATATTTATTTAAAAAGTCTAATTCGGACTTTCTTTACTCTGATCTCTTTTGTGGTTACGTGGTAAAACTCACCTGATCTAATGGTGGCATTTTTTCAGTATATGGGATTATGCAGGATCGAATAGATAGATCTTTTCTAAACAAAATTTCTAACAAACATCTAAGCCGGTGGATATTTAAAATGTACTGATTTATTATAGAAAAACAAAACAAACAATCCACTCAAATAATAGTATTCATTAAAACTATTGTTTAAATTGTAATAATTTAATGAATAATACATTATCTAAGAAGGAAACATGTTAAAATTTTTCATTGTTTCCATGACCGCCGCAAATAAATTATCATGTTTTTGCTACTTTTACAATGCATTGCTGGTGAGAATCTATGCATGGTTCTTTTTCATAACATGACGTTTTTCTTCACATCGACAGCCGTCATGGCTCTCCAGGACTTCCTTCTATTCTTTGTGACTGTAATCAATGTTACTCTCTTTATTATCTCTCCTAATCTTTTATCTCCCATCTATTTCCTCGATAGATAGATTATTCGATGTGTGCCTCTCCACTTGAAAAGGCCCTGTAAGTGTTAATTTCTCTAAGTTTTTCTTTCACTTTATCTTTACTAGAAATTTAAATTGTCTCTTTATAATTTAATTATAATTAAATTTCTACTTTTTTTATTTATAAGTTCTATCCAGGGCATTCTCACTATCCCTCTGTAGAATCACATAATTGTCACTTCTAGTTTATTTTATTTATTCATTTATTTATTTATTTTGCAAGCAAATTGTTCAGCTTTTCGTTTTTTATTGATATGACAATACAGCATTTTGCTTTGTTTCTAATAAAATTTTCCTATTTCTTAATTCTTTGTTTTGAGTTTTTGTAGAGGTGTTGATTTTGCTATACCGATTTCTTTAGATTTCAGCTCCACATATTCTGCCATCTTTTAAACGATTTTCAAAATAGCTAAATTTTTGCACTCGATTAATTTTGATATTTCTACTCCTTACCTATTCACATTTGGCTATCACTCCTGCTTGCGACTACACATCTTCTCTTCTGGTCGTTAATCCTTTCTTCCTCTGCAAAGGTTAACGGAATAATCCGACTGTACGATATTTCAGTGTCTGGTATTGAGGACCCCAACTGGGACTTGAAAGTCATCGGTTTGCTTCTTGGTTTACAATATAGTTATTTTTTTTTTTAATCATTTCACCCCGAGCAAGGCAGAAACGCCACTGATGTGCAGGGGGTTACATTAATGTCGAAAGATTAATTAGAAAAGAGTGAGGAGTACAAGCTAGTTAGAAAGGAACAATAGAAAGCTGAGAAAGCGGGTGCAATGACAGATACAAGGGCGGAGAGAACGTGAAGATTATACAGGGGAGGGGAGAGAGCTAGAGTCCAGTGGTTAGTAGGTGAGTATTAACTTTGCTTTTAAATTTCTGGAGGTCGTAGCCGTCAGGAAAGCAAGAATACGGGAGTGAGTTCCACAGGCGGGAAGTGCGAGAGAGGAAGCTGCAGGAGTAGAATTGTCGTCTGCGTTTGGCTAACCTGACTGTGAATGGGTGGGACCCAGTTGCCAGTCTGGTTGCACGGGTAAACACCTGTTGAGGAGGCATCAGTGACTTAAGCTCATCCGAGCAGAAGCCATGAAAGTGTTTATAGAAGAGACAGAGGGAGGCCACATTTCGACGATGGGAAAGTGGCTGCAGACGAGTCGCCAGATCAGTACCTATCACATTACAGACTCTCCTTTGGAGCTTGTCAAGAACACTGAGGAGAACGGCAGGGGCACCTGACCATAAATGGCAGCAGTACTCCATGCACGGACGGATGGTTACAAAGCTTTTTTTGCTATTTGCATTTTTAAAAACATTCGCCAAAACGTAATCAATAGATAAGAAAGACGTCACCAGACAGAAGAAACTTCAAAATTAGAGAGAAAATATCTTTAACAGACCACTGGTTAATATTTTGTTAATCGTATCACCTCGAGCATGGCGGTGACGACACTGATGTGCAGGGGGCTACATAAGAGTAAAAACGTTTGTGGGGCTACATAAGAGTAAAAAGATTAGATAGGAGGCGAGTGAAGAGAAAGAAGAACCAGTTAGAAAGGAGCAAATGAAGGATGGGAATACAGGTGTGATGACAAATGCAAAGGTGGAGAGAAAGGAAAGGATATACAGGGTGGTGTGGAAAGAACTAAAGTCATATAGTTAAGAGATGTGTATTCATATTGCATTTAAATTCCTGGGGGTTGTAGCCGTCAAGAAAGCAAGGATATGGAAGCGAGCAGGAAGGTTTGTTTCCCCCATTGTATATCAAGATTGGGCTAAAATAGCAGTTTGTAAAAGCCTTCGAACAGAATGATGAACGTTTCAAATAATTAAGAAGGGAGTTTGTTTTTTGTATTAACTTACCTTGTAAAACAGTTAAGGGTGATGTGTTTGACGGACCACAAGATTAGTGGCAATTTAGGACAAACAGTTTTTAGAAATGAAAATGATGCTTGGAATGCTTTTGCTACGGCTGCGCAAGATTTCCCGGTCAATAGGAAGTCGACTTATTATGAAAAGCTTGCCACATCAAAGCAATTATTGAGCACCAGGTTGCAACAGGATTGTAAACTTGCATTTTCTGCAGTGATTTGATTTACTTCGCTTTACAGTCTTTCGTGTCAACGTCCAAAGAGTCTGAGCTCCAGGACCATGGATTAGTTTTAAAGCTTTCATTACACCTAAGCAACGCCGGGCTATACTGCTAGTAACATAATATTTACTTATTGATATTTTTATACAATTTAATGAAACTGGTATTAATCAACATATTTATTTAAATTTATTTGTTTAATAATTCTTTTTAATGGATACGTGTATTTGAGTGTGTAGTCATCCTTTTTTTAATTATTAACAGTACATTTTAATTATTCACCAGCCAAGATGCTTTTGAGAAACCTTGATTGTAAAATAAATTAATTTAAATAAGTATGTTGGTTAGTATGTGCGTCTGTGGTGCAGTGGTTATCGGCTCAGAAATCGGGGAGCCGTGTTCGAATTCAAGTTGAAGTTTTTTTGCATAAATACACTTGGGATAGGTATTAATCCGTCTTTTACCTACAGGTATGGGTTAAACAACAGGACAAATTGGGTTCTTTAGCCTTGGCTGTCAAGCAGTCTACTGCAGAAAGAAATGGCAATTTACTGCGGGATAATCTTCACCCTGTCGGTCATGTCTCTTTCCAGGCATGATCGCCTAGGCGTGTATCACGTATGGCACTTAACAGCAATTATTGAGCACCAGGTTGCAACAGGAGTGTAAACTTGAATTTTCTGCAGAGGCATTTGGTTTACTTCGCTTAAAGATTTGCTGCGATAAATGATAAGCAAGGATAAAGATTTCACCTTGGCATTAATACTAAAAAATCTAGTTATCGAGGGAAGCTAATGTCTAATTAAACATTTTGTGAAATATCATTGTGAAAAATATTAATTACTATTTGCATTGTAACACAATGCAAATATGCTGTTTTTTCTGTAATGGCTATAATGGCATTTAATCATATTTGCGGTCAATAATAAATTCGTTTAACAAATCTTGATGTGATAAACGATTGCTGGGGGGAATATCTGAACACATCACAATCATACTAGGTAAAAAACTGTAAAAAGAAAAACGGAAGTAGAAGGTTATTTGGAAATTCCACCAGTGATATATATATATATATATATATATATATATATATATATATATGAATAATATATGAAATGAAATAGTTCCTGATTTATTTATTGATGCAATATTCGATATTCGAATGTAACTATGAATTTCAAACGCTCATTTTCAGCTTGTAAATTGTTGCGAGATATTTTTCAACCTATCCCTCAATTCTATTTTTGTCCAATAAGGGAGATTTTTTATAAATATTTGAATGTAAATGTAATCAAAAATACCTTTGTCATTTTGATATATTGGCAAAAAAGTACGCGTAAAATTTGACAAATGAATCCCCATCGACATCCTAGAGTTTTTTGTTAAGATGACTCCAGCTGCCCTGGCGGCAAATCTCAGTAATTCTACCTCATTTGCGAACAATTTCCTGCAAAGGAAATGGAAGAGGTGTTAATGCAAAGGGAATGGAAGAGGTGGTATTTTGCTGGTCCATAGTCCGAGGAATAAATTTTGGGTAGCACTGTGTTTCCCAGACAAGTCATCGTATAGTGTCCTGGGCCATCCTCGCCACATGAGTTATGTCATTGTCATCGAAGAACAGTTTACACATGTTGGGTTCTGATTCAGTGCCTGTTGCTCACACTCTTCTTCGAGCACAAAACCGCAGTGAGGGTTTGGTAGCAACTCATATCAGGGATGGTCTTGTAGTTTGAGCCACGGGCTTTCCTAGCTTGGAACTTTTGGGAATGTCATAGAGGACGAACTTTTTCGTTACCAGTGGAACTAAATTAAATATAGATACATTGTTCTGCCTAAATATATTAACAAGAAACAGGCGTCACACGTTGTTGCTTGTTGAATTCAATGTGTGGGTACCACTTTCTCAATTTTTACCGTTTCCCTATTTCGTGCAGATGTGCGTTGTGGTGCGATGGATATCGGCTAAAAACGAGAAATTGGGGAGTTAAGTTCGAATTCCAGTTCAACTCGTTGCATTCACTTACATGCAGATAACCTTGGGAAAAGGTAGTAATCCATCTCTTCTCGCTCCAACTATGGATTAAATAGCAGGAGAGAATGGGTTCTATAGCTTTGGTTGACATACTACAGAATGTAATGGCCTACTGTAAGAAATTCTTCTGTCAAGTTAGTCATGTCTCTTTCATGACATGATTGCTTGAGAGTGAATCTCGTATAACACTTAACTGACTGACTGACTATTTGGTGCAGGTGAAGTCTGACTATTTTCTCAGACACTCGTATTAGTTCGTCAAGCTTATCACAGGCTTGACAGTTTCCTACCTCAGTGGCTTTCTTTATGACCTCTTCATCCTAAATCTGTGACTGGCGTTGATCATAAAGTTTCAAATCTCCCGACATGAACTTCTGGAACCCATGCCTGGCGATGCATTCACTCATAGAATTATCCGTGATGTCTGCTCGACGTTTCGATGCGGTTCTGAATAAGCCAACCTAAATGTTATAAAGCATACCACCCCAAATGATTTGCTTTGAAACCGACATGTTTCTTCGCTCTTTTACAAGCCATAACTGCAAAATGCGCCAAGCACCCGTATTAAAAAAAGGCAATGCTCCACCCTTACCAATTTCCCCTTTTGTGATGCAACCATTTGCGTATCACTGATCACCTATTTCGACACGAAGTTAAAAAACAGAAATAACTTTTTTTATTAAATTATATTTCATATCAAAATTATTTGCGTATTTCTTATTCAAACGTCTGGTCATTCCTTTTAATTAAAATAGACAAAATTTAATTTCTAATGACACTCTAATTCAGCTTTTGACTTTTCCTTTATTTCACACTGGACAGTGTTAATTATTCATTGCATTATAATTTAATTAATTAATTAAAGGTCTAAAATCAACTGCATATCTATTTATTAAATATATAGATCTCCCTATTGTTTGCAGTCAAGAAATCACCGGTTGTATAACGGTGTTGAACGGTGACTCCCAGAACAAGAGGCCTTGTATTTACCGAACCTATTTGTAAGTGTTTATCCTCGATTAAACCCAACCAACCGTTTTACCGTTTTGACCTACGTCAGCCTTCCTATTTTCATAAGAATGCCATAATTCGTATTTACACCTGATCATTGTTAATACAACGTAAATCAAACGATGCTAAATCAAACCAAATAGAATTCGATAAAGGATTGTCTCTCAAAGCGTTTGAAATAGTTAATCAGATTTCTGTTGGACTGTTTTCGATCCTGGTCAGAAGCACCATAATATTAGATTTATTTTAAGAACTGTTCTAATTAGTAAATAAATTATCACACAGATCTGATGATCTAAGAGTGCAGCTGTATGGTTAGTATCAATTAAAGGAATTTATTGATCCTCTGACGTGTAGGGCGTGGTTGGCGATAAGTGTCATTTTTATCAAAAGCATCAAGATATGAAAGCGTGACGAAGCAGAAGAATCGATAACACTACACCCATGTCACTTTCAAAAAATAGAAATGATAGATTTCGTTAATTTTCATTCAACCTCTTCATAAGAATTTCCCACACATCTAATGAAGCAAAGCACGAAAATAATTCCATGATTTTTAATGAAGCAGGAACTTTGATGAACATTTAAGGAATTTATTTATCTTTTCATCAGCCCGAATGTCTTTTAGTGGCCACCATTAATCAGTTCTGAGATATACAATGGGCTTTAGGTTTTCTCTCAGTTCAGTTAAGTGTCATACGTGAAACAGCTTGGGTGATCATGTCTCGAAAGAGACATGACTGACTGGTCAGAAGATTATCCCACAGTAGGTTGCCATTGCTTTCTGCGGTAGACTGGTCGCCGACCAAGGCTATATAACCCAATCTGTCCTGTTATTTAACCCATAACTGGAGGGAAGAGACAGATAAATATCATTTCCAAGGGTATTTGCGCGTAAGTGAATGCAACGAATTCCACTGGAATTCGAACTCGTCTCCCCGATTTCTCGTTCCGAACCGATATCCACTGGACCAGAACGCACATTTCTCTACACAGCACAAAACATATTGACATTTAATGACTTCATACTAATCTTATACAATGGCAACGTCTGAAGTATTTGACAAGGATCGAACTCGCAACTTTATTTTGCAGGCTGATGCTAAATTTATAAATCATTATATCAATTTTTGACTAATAGTTCGATAACTCTCGATTAATTGATGGCCAGATGATTGAATTTGAAATTTTAGCTGTTTGTTCATTTAAAAATTATTAAACATATATATTCAAATTTCAGGCATAGAATTAACTTTAATGGGGCGGTTTATAATCACTACCCAGAGGTTATGTAAAAACAGAAATTAAAATAAACCTTTCCGACTCAGATTTCGTTTCAATTTAATACAAATTTTAAATGTATGTTTCATGTACATACACATATATTTTACATTCAGTATCAGTAAAATATATTTCTCCAGAATAAAAAATAACATTTACAATAAATTTGTTATTCGATAATTTAACAAAGATTTAATAAAAGTGAGTTGATGACCTTGATTTTATAGATTAAAAATCAATCTTGTCAACAACTTTATAATTTCATCGTTAAAGCTAGAGTAGGAGTTGTACAGACTGGGTAGTAGGAATATGTCATGCATATGTTCATTTGTAGTTAATGTAGTTATAGGTTTGTCAGTATGCCTGTTAAGTATGCATTAAAAGACACACACATTTGTAAGTCAATAACGCACAATACAGATCTACATAAAAAAGTCCTGTTATGTATAGATTATTAAAGAATGATATATTGAAAAGTAGTCCTTAATTTGATATTAATCGCTACGCCGTTTTTACTGTAAAACATTAAGAATTCCTTTGCGCCAGTCAGCCAGTTAAGTACCATACGTGATACAAGCTTGTGTGATCATGTATCGAAAGAATCCTGACTGAGTGAGCATAGGATTTTTGCGCAGTAGGTGGCAATTACTTTTTACTGTAGACCGGTTTCCAAACAAGGCTATAGAACCTAATTTGTCCAGCGATTTAACCCATAGTTCGAAGGCTAAAGGGCTGATTAATACCTTTACCAGGGGTATTTGTGCGTAAGTGAATGCAATGTCTTCATCTTGAATTCGAACGCGGCTCTCCTATGTGTCGTTCTTTTGAACCACAATGCTTTCTTTACGTCCTCGATGTATTGATAACTTGCTAAAAATTTCAAACTTAACCATTCAATTAGTGGGTGAAGATTGTTCTCATGTTATTTTCCATGCTTGATAATATAGCGTATTAGGTGGCTATTCTGTTGAAAATGTCTTGTTTACATCGAAATCTGTAGATAAATTCTAAGAATATTAGTGGTTACCACAGATAAGTAAAAAAAAACTGACTGATACAAGAGTCGAAATTTTGTGGCTATAACGAGAAATAAAAGCAGTACCAATTAAATAGATCAATCTTCTAGTTGGACCTAAGGAAGTTTAAAGTTGCTTTTTTTTTATAATCAGTCAGTTAAGTGCCATACGTGATACACGCTTGGGCGATCATGTCTCGAAAGAGACATGATTGACTGGGCAGAAGATTATCCCGCAGTAGGTTGCCATCGCTTTCTGCGGTAGACTGGTTGCCGACCAAGGCTATAGAGCCCAATCTGTCCTGCTATTTAACCCATAACTTAATACCTTTCCCAAGGGTATTTTCGCGTAAGTGAATACAATGGATTCAACTGGAATTCGAACTCGGATCACCGGTTTCTACGTTCCGAGCCGATATCCACTGTACCACAACGCACACGTTCCGCTACTGTGAGGTGCTTCTTGGCAAAAATAAATATTTTGATAAATTATGTTTTAAATATTCTCGGTAATTAAATACGCATAGATTTGGACAGATCTTATATTGTAATGAAATATTCATTAGTGCTTTTACAAAAAGGGCAATTATACTAAACATAAATATTACATAAATTCAGTTAAAATTTCTATGACACAAAATAAAGAATGCATTTGTAGAAATATTGACAATCACATGACATACGGAATAGAAGAGGAAAACAGAAAAGCAGAACAATGCCTACTCAACGAACTTTTGTAAATATCTGACAAAACATGATGTACAGCAAAAAGAAAACTTTACGAATAACTTTATATATATAAAAATATATATTTTCTAAAGGATTTTCGATTATTACTATGGATAATACATAATCACAGCTTTGATGTTATTATCGCGGCTTGTCAGACCCAAATGGTACAACAGTAGGTAATCAAAATATCACCCCCCCCCCAAAAAAAAAAGTTATTTTCTTTTATTTAATTTTACATAGACGCTCACATGTCCATATTAGAACAAATATTTGTAACGGTTATTTACGAAAATTTCTCGCTCATTCGACAAAGAACCCCAAAGAAAGAGGAAAATGAGGAGAAAGAAAAGATAGACGATTGATTAATGCAAAGAGAAATAAGTTGAAAAAGGAAAAAGATTACATATATATATATATATATATATATATATATGTAAATATATATATATGTAAATATATATATATATCCATCTATCTATCTATCTATCTATCTATATATATATATATATATATATATATGTAAATATATATATATATATATATATATATATATATATATCGAATAAGTAATGAAAAGGAAAAAGTGTCATTCATCTAACATGTATCACTTTAAAAAGTTTCTTCAGACGTGTAATTGAAAATACTTTTAAAGAAATTTTCAAAAATCTTTTAAAAGATCCTCAGAGATAGTATGTTGATAGAGGTATGATATCATTTTTCGAATATGTGTCACTTGTAATAACGTAGTGGATGAATATTTTAAATGTAAAGGAAAGATTTATGTCTGTTTAAGTGTATGTAATAAAATCACTATATGTTTATTATTAATCTAAGTATATGTAAGCGAAAATAATGCATGTAAAATGTACTTAAACTAATTATTATGTCAATATATGTCTGTAGTGTTAGTATCTATCAATGCCAGCAACGAAATACATTTCTGTTCAAAATTGTAGCAAATATTGTATACACGCGTCAAAAGTTAGAACGAATTTCTCTTCTAAATAAATCGGAAGAAGCATATATGAATGTATGTGAATGAGAGAATTTTAAATGAATGTGTTCGTTTACGAATCTGGATGATAAAATTGAAATATATTTTTGTTTAAAATGTTACGTATAGGGTTTGTTAGAACACTGTGTGTGTTTAAACGATATCGAATGAACCTCTTTTCAGAGAGATGCAGTGATAGTTCCCGAGTCAAATTCTTACTTGTATGTGTTAGGGGGCCGCTCTTATTTGACTACATAATGGACTGTTCCCATTGCTATATATAGCAATGGTGGATTCTCTACAGGGAGAGTCGTACGGGTTCGCCGTACAGTCACTAGACTGACGACTCTACGACACTGTCAGCTCTCTGCCTAAGGGCGGGGGGCGCTCTCTGCTTCCGAGCAGAGTGCAGTAACCCAGTCGTGGTTCCGCCGAAGGGTAGAGACACGACTGGGCAAAAATAGACAGATATTTTATGGCTTGGCCATATAGCACGGAAATCCCAGTCCAAACTGACCATGTGTCACATGTTGCCCTTACTGGGAGGGACAACTCAATAATGATTCGTACGGGTTCGCCGTACAGTCACTAGACTGACGACTCTACGACACTGTCAGCCCTCTGCCTTCGGGTAGAGGGCGCTCTCTGCTCGGAAGCAGAGAGCAATAACCCAGTCGTGGTTCTGCCGAAGGGTAGAAGCACGACTGGGCAAAAATAGACAGACATTTTTTGGCCGGGCCATATAGCCCGGAAATCCCAGATATAAACTGACCATGTGTCATATGTTGCCCTTACTGGGAGGGACGACTAAATAATGAGTCGTACGGGTTCGTACAGAGTCGTACAGAGTCGTCGAGAGGCACTTGAGGGTCAGTTCGAGAGTTAGAGTACCGGAAGTAATCACGTATACACACGTCTTACGACGGATTGGACTCTTGTATCTTTCCTATTGTAAATATTACTAATCACTTCTGTACCTACTAACCGTCTTTCCGCGGAATACAACTTATATTCTGATTCTGTTGTTGAGTTATTCATATATACTTGGCGACATAACAGTATGGCAAATATAATTATTACACAAATTAGTTTGATCAAGAACACAATTCTTCAAAGGACATGTAAATTTGTAAATAACATTGGTTCATTGTTGTTTCGATCTCGCGGGTGAATTTTAATTTTTCATGATGACGTTAGCCGTTTTAAATTTTGTATAATAGATGACTAATTCAGAAGACAAGAAAGAATACATAAACCTAGGAACAAACTGTCAAGTCCAACAAAGATCTAATCCAATTAGAAAGATAAACGAAATCGAAATCTTACACCAGTCATTACGACAACTGGAAAATGACAAATTGATAAAATTAGATCCTAACCTCAGAGATCTCATCAACGATGAAGGTCTAAAAGACCTTTCTCGACACAACACCCACAGCAATATTGCTAAAAAATGCGCAAATATTGCTAAACAAATAAAAAACAACCCTAATTGGATTACAACATTTCCTAGATGATCGATCAAAATTCACACTACTAAATAGGAATCTCACTTAATTTTTAAAAACATATGTTAATAAACTCAAAGCATCTGACAATGCAGTTGTACTATCCTTTAAAATCAACGGAATTACTCAGGCTTATCAACCTGTATATTTATATTGTAACTTTGAAAGACCCAAAACCGGCTACCCCTTAATATCTATCATTTCTCAGACCTCTACACTCAGATATCAATTGCGTAAATTCCTGAATGATACTCTCACCCCATACCTACCTACTAATTATAGCATCATGTCCAACCACGAATTCTTTCAAATTCATAAATCTACAACCCCAAATCAAGGCAAATTCGCATCTCTCGTCTTCAAAAGTTCATTTACTTATGTCACTATTGCTGAAACCATTGACATAACCATTAAGTCCAACAAGCATGTGATAACCCTAATGCTCTTAAAAATGTTTTGCTTGCATGCACTAATAAGGCTCCTTTTATGACCACGATGGCCACATTTACACAAAAACTAATGGAGTAAATATAGAAAACCATTGACATAACCATTAATTCCAACAAGCATGTGATAACCCTAATGCTCTTAAAAATGTTTTGCTTGCATGCACTAATAAGGTTCCTTTTATGACCACGATGGCCACATTTACACAAAAACTAATGGAGTAAATATACAAAACCATTGACATAACCATTAAGTCCAACAAGCATGTGATAACCCTAATGCTCTTAAAAATGTTTTGCTTGCATGCACTAATAAGGCTCCTTTTATGACCACGATGGCCACATTTACACAAAAACTAATGGAGCAAATATAGAAAACCATTGACATAACCATTAAGTCCAACAAGCATCTGATAACCCTAATGCTCTTAAAAATGTTTTGTTTGCATGCACTAATAAGGCTCCTTTTATGACCACGATGGCCACATTTACACAAAAACTAATGGAGTAAATATAGAAAACCCTATTGGTCTATGCTTGTCATACATTTAGATTACTTTTTATCTTATCCGTAGTAATAAACACCAGTTCTTAGATGTCTTCGTGGAGTTTCGTAATAATACTTTTATTACTTCATTATATAAACAAAAAATACAAGTAAAAATTCTTGCCACCTTAATTTCTACTAATCAGCTTCCTCTTAGATATAAAATTGGTGTTAACAAAAAATGTTCTCACAAGAAATTGCGAGGATTCATCTTCTTGCTCATCTTTTTTCGAATAACTTAATAACTCGAAAGAAACACTTGTCAACAATGGATTTCCAAATTATTCGGTTGCCTACCACATGAGACATTTTCTTTCAAAGTTGATCAATAACGGCATTAAATACACCGATAATAACAATGGCATTAGTATTTTCTACAAACTCAAATGCATAGCAATTATAAGCAGAACGAATGTTCACTTCGAAACATCTTCCGAAAATAAGCAATTTTTGTCGACTTAAAAAATAATCATCTATTTTACAAAATCTAAAACGGCTAACCTCATTATCAAAAATAAAAAATCGTCAGCGTGACCTAAACTACAAGGAACTTATTTATTTATGTGAATACATGTCTTTTAAAGAACCCTGTTCGTGAGCTACTAATGTGAATTTAGTTTGAATTGCTGACAAAAAGGAATACAAAAAACACAAGACAGAGATAAAGAAACAAGTATTAATTGTTAAGGCAATAACAGAGAAGAAAAGTCCTTGGAAAATTAGTTGTATTTGCGGCTTTAGAAGTCCAACTATGAAATGTTCTTTAACGTCCAAATAAATTAGACGGCACTTAGAATGTTCAAAGTAGCCTCAAATAAGGAGAGGAAATTTCCTACCTGTTCTTCCTCGCTAGAACATTTGAAAAAAGAGGAAGATAGAAGGATTTTTGTATTGAACCCGCCAAAATTAGGTGTCCACTGATTGGTCAAGGAAAATCGTCTTGGCCAATCAAACAGACCCCATTTAGATTAGGGGTGGGTGAGAAGTGAAATTATGTGGTAGAACTAGTAGTAAGCCGTTTTTTCTTATACTACCTAATTTCGTAAAAGTTATATCAGCCACACAACTACGACTCTTAACTGGAATACTCACACTGCATCTCTTCGAAGAGAGCTTAATTAAACCTCATTTAAACACACAAGAAGACCTACCAAAATTTACCCGTAAAATACTTATTGCAAGTACAAATATCTTAGCATCATCCACATGCAAAAATAAATAAACATAGTGGAAGCATTAAATCCAGTTGAATTTCTTGCATTCACTTACGTGTGAATAGACTTGGAAATGATATTAATCCTTCTTTTCCCCCTATGTATGGGTTAAATAACAGGACATATTGGGTTCTATAGCCCTTACTGGGAACCAGTCTACCGCAGAAGGTAATGACAACCTACTCCGGGATAAACTTCTGCCAAGTCAGTCATGTTTCATTCAAGAAATGATTACCCAAACGTGTATCATGTGTGACACTGACTAACTGAAAAAAAAAAGACAGAAATACCCAACATTTAATAATATCAACTAGGAATACGCTAACAACGTGCTTACCGTGTCCGGAGCATAAAACATACACACTAGCCTAAAGACATTCAGAACACTACATACATTCTGTTACACGTAAAGTAAAAACCATTTTCGATAATAGATAAAATTAAAACCGAACGCGCTCAGATAAACATAACATTTAGCCAATTTTTTAAAAATTCATATCCTCATAAAAAATCTTATAAGATCACATGAAAACCTTAACTATAAAACGTTGTCTTTCATTTTAAAGAAACCTGCATTAAAGAGAGATTACTACTCGTGTATATATATATATATATATATATAACTTAATTCAGTTATTTCAATATGTCAGTTCGAGATATGTATTGGCAAACCCGTTTAATCAAAGAATGCAGAAAAATTCTTATGCCGGATCCAGAGGCTAGGGTATTTTAGGGAAAGCGCTGACTGATACCTTAATATATAAAGGCTGATACCTTATATATATATATATATATATATATATATATATATATATATATATGTGTGTGTGTGTGTGTGTGTGTGTGTGTGTGTGTGTGTGTGTGTACAATATCTGTTTTAAATAATTATTTTACCCGAAGCAAGGCAGGATCGCTAGTTTTGCGGAGAAAGTTACAGGGAGAGAAAAAAAAAAAACAATGTGCAGAAAATGTCGAAGAAAAAATAAAAGATGTATGGAAAAGAAGTAAATAAAAGATGGTAACCAATCTAGTATTTAAACCTCAGTATTTTGATTGTACCTATCAGGAGAGCAAGCAAATGAAAGCGAGTTCCACAAACGTGAAGGGCTAGAAAAGATACTGTTTGTGTAGAAAAAGGGGTTACATTTAAATATTTCTACGGGTAAAAGTGTGGGATATTGATGGCAATCTAGTAGCACGAGTAGATACGTATGGTCGGAAAACTAAATACAAAGGAAAGGAAATTGTGGAGAGCTTTTATTGTTCCCATCCTGAACAGACAACTTACATAAGAGAATAATAATTTATTTCTAAATGCAGGACAATTGTTTGAGTATAAAACGTAAATTTCCATCATATCATTTGTTTCTTAGCTGCGATACACATTTTCCGTTCAATTTCTCAAATTTAATGCCTTCTTATATCGAAGTAAAAAATTGGTAAAAAGTATTCTATTACTTAATTTGCTGTCTTCTTTATTGAACTTTTCTTGTCCTAATCAGTTTTCGCAAAATCCTGTGTTGTTTCTTTTGAGGACGAAAATATTATCTTGGTTACTGTTGTAACCCTGTTTAACGGGTCACAAATAAAAACAGGAGCACGGGATTAGTGTAAACAATTGTATTAACAAAATAACGCGTAAAGGTACAATATGCCAGCTTGTTCATCTAGCTGACGAGCAAGCGGTGTTGGATATCAAAGTCTTTGTTCGGTAAGTCACTCCACGGGTGTCTGACTCATACCAGACTAGTGCTTTCCCGGTGACTACTATTCATATGGTATTAATGCAGGTTTAGTTACTCCATTACTGTGTTAATGGGTAGGTATGCCACAAGAGTTACTTCCAATATCTTCATCTTGGTTTCATTTCACCATGATTCCAAGTACTGAAAATAAAAATGCAACTGATATTTAATGTCAAAATGTCATATGTAATATGTAGATGAATTAGCTTATATTTTTTTATTAGTTCTTAGGAAGCTAGACATATTTGGGAAGGCTGTTAGAATAATCAAGAAGATTTACTGCCCAAAAACCACCTGAATACGGATAGAAAACGACTTCAGCATATATATATATATATATATATATATATATATATTCTTCATTCACATACAAACCTATTTTGCTGCATCACAGTTTATCAGTGTTGCTAGAAATCCACTTCCTTATGGCAAGGATCGAGACTCGACTGATTTGGTTTCAGTGAGAATCGCCAACCCCTTAGACATAGGCACATGGAATAGGAGGTGGGAAAATTTAGCGTGATATATATGAGCGGTGTATACACACGTCAGTCTTAACTCAATTCATTGCTGAAGAATAATGCATAAATTGTCAAAGCGGTAACTGTTTCTTTTTATTTTTATCTCTAGAGAGCTCAAACGTAATGAGAGCAGAATATATTCGTCAACCACAAACAAGCCTGTTTCGCTGTATCACAGCTCATATGTGTGGCTAGACATCCACATGCTTCTGGCTGGGATCGAAACTCGACCGATTTGGTGTTATTTCTAGAGAGCTTAAACGTAATGGGAGCATAATATATTCGTCATCCATACACACACACACACACACACACACACACACACACATATATGAATTTATAAAACCATTGTAACAACTGCTACAATACTATATATATGTGTGTGTGTGTGTGTGTGTGTGCGTGTTTGCGAGTGTGTCTGTACTGACTATCTTTTCTTTTCTTTTTTCTTTTTTCTAATTTTTTTTATTTTTTTATCTTTCTCTTCAGTTAAAAGAAAAATGCTTATTCCGGCAATTTTTTTTTTACCAACTGGGAGGAATAATGTGTGGTCTGATGAAATGAGCTAATTTAGCTGATTGAAATTAATTATAATTTATAACAAATTTCAATGATGTGTTTAGTTTTCCTATATATATATATATATATATATATATATATAAACAAAACAAAGGAGTCAAAAACAAGGATACATATTCCTAACGGACTTATTGAACCTTTAATAATGAGGCGATTCTGAGTGAATTAGAAGTCCAAACAGGATTCATTATTGGCGGTCGCATTCTTAACCAATTGAGAAATGCAGATGCTACAGTGTTGTTGACAGATGCGGAAGGAACATTTTTACAGATGTTCCCAAAGGAAGGTTTGAAAAAAAGTATTAACTATCAGCAGCAGAAAGACAAGGCAATTAGCCAAAGGTTTTACCCAAAATGAAAATTACAAATCGGAATACCAGCATCAAACAAGTGCGTAAGTTTAAAATTCTGTGAAGTATTTCAACATCAGACATGAACTACAATGCTTGAAATGATTTGGTGCATTCGCATAGCAAAATATGTTTTCTAAAAGCTAAGCATGTTATTAAGAAACAGGTAAAAATCATCAGAAACAAAACAAAGACTGCTGAACTATTATGATATATCTGTCCTCGCATATTCAGTGATAGCTGAACAAACATTTCGAAGATGAAGATAAATATGAAAAAGAAACTTTAATCAACATAAATGTCGTTATAAAGAAGAATGCTAGGGATACGATGGAATGAATACGCAAGGAAGAGCGAAGGTCTAGAAAAAACGCAAACAAGAAAGCAACTTACAGTTAATATCAAGAACAGGCATCCCGTCCAGAATGTACGGTATTAAGGTTACTTGAGGAGTAAAGTCTATACCCACTATTGATCATTACGTCCATATAATATTTCGTTTTGTCTCTTTGCACACACACAGACACACACACATACATACATACATATATATATATATATATATATATATATATATATACACACATAAATATATATATAAAGGAGATTATATTTATACTCGTCTCCAAAACCTTCTTCGAAAACTATCGAACGAAGGAAAAAATGTCTGTAAAAAAGAAAGAGCTTCGGGCATGAAAGTCAATGAAAAGTGTTCGGACCGAAATCAGCATGAAGCCCAAAGAAAAAACCCGACACGAGGAAGGGAAAAGCTACCCTGACGATCCGTTTAGGTGAAACCTAGTTAGGTTCTTATGACTCATTAAGTGCTATTTATTATATATATATATATGTATATATATATATATATATATATATATATATATATATAGATATATATAGATATATGGATATATATATATATATAGAGAGAGAGAGAGAGTTAAACTTTGCAAAATGACAATATAGAGACTTTATTGAGTTTTCTCTGAGCGTTTATCGACTGTCATATTCTTGAGATTAAATCAGAAATCATTAGCTTTCTCCATAAACGTATCTATCATATTTATTCTTCCAATGAAATACAATTAAACTTTCATCACTTAAAAATTCCAATTTATTTGCAATGCAGTTTTGCTAATTATCAGGAAGGTCTTTTATGTAGATTTTCGCAGGTTTTTAAGTGTAAGATTTTTTCAACGACAAGCGAATTTGGTTTTCATTTTAAAATGATTTCCCTATCAGAGCATTTAGCTGCAATCGGTGCATTTCTAACCGATTGGTGTAGTCAAGTGCATATGACTGGTTGAATCGAATATAACAGACCAAAGTGTGGTGGAGACTTACCTCGCCGAAGCAAAAGAAGGCGGTTTGTTTGCACGTGCGTTCGTAGACGTAATGGAACCGCGAGGCGAGCTCATGCGAGGCAGTTTTTCGAATGACACGGCGCATGCGTCATTGGTGAAAGTGAGGCTCTCGGAGAGTGGGAAATTACGAGACCAAAAAACACATAAAAAGAGCCTACTTCTGTTTCGGGTCACTTTTGCTATTTACGACTTCGCCGTTTGCACCTTTTGACTTGTTTTGTCATTTTCTGACTTGCTTTGGCGAGCGTCGGACTTTTTGTTTGTGAATTAATAACACATTTGGATTACATTTATTTTACAAGAAAAGACCCCTCTTTGGTTTAGCTAAGTTTATTTTTATTTATCTTTTCGTTTTCTTGCTTTGTTTTTTAATTTTATTTTCTAGCTTTTTGCATTTTAGTTTCGTATTTTTTTGGCGGCCATATTTGTTTTTGTTTAGGTCGGCCGTCTTGAATTTATTTTTGTTTGTTTCTTTTTTTTCAGTATCCGTTTGGACTTAAGTGCCATATTTATTGTTGTTTAAAAACTTTTCCTTTAATAGTAATTTTCATTTGAATTTTTGACCAAAAAAACCGTTTTATTAATTTTTTTCCACTTTTCTTTTGAACCCCTCCCCATATTTCATTTACGGAGGTTGCCTTAGGCGACTCTTCGCTTTTTGTTTGACTTTCGTATTTATTTTCCTTGTATTGTTTGTTTCATTTTTGTAAAGTTTATTCGTTGTACAAATTTAATTCGGTTTTGTTAACTTTATTTAATCACAGCAAAGTTTATTTTTAGCCCCTCCTCCTATTTTTAACGAGAGTAGCCTTTTTAGGCAGCTCCTTTTTTCTGTTTGTTTTATTTCTTTTTATTGTAACTTGTAAAGTTTATTCATCGTTTACGTTTGTTTATTTTGGTAAACCTCTCTAGAGGCTTATCTTTTTGCCGTTTTAAGGCAATTTCTTAGTGTTATATTGGCCGCTAAAAGCTAGTGTTTTTGCCGTTACTGGCTAAAATTTAATTTGTATTTATTTTAAAATCCTTCGGGGTTTGTTGTTGTTATTTTAAAACCGTTTTCTTGTCTTTCTTTGTTGTTTGTTTAGTTGTGTTTTTTATTTATTTTCTTTATTAATTTTTTTTCCCCATTTTTACTCCCGCCTTTTCCCACCCCTCCATTTAAAATTTGATTGGTGGAAAAACAAAAAAAAAAAAGTGAGTGGAGTGTTAAAACTTAAAAATGGCCGACACTAGTCGGTCAATAAAGAAAAAGTTGGAGTTTGACCCCCCTTGGAAGGGCCCACCGGAAAAAGCCGATGAGGCATTCCCCCCTCTTCCGGGAGGAGAAAAGGACAAAGAGAAGGATAAAGACAAAGATAATGCAGCAATGGCCGAGAATGGCCAGAAAAATGTTGAAGAGAAAGACAAGACGACGAAGGATGCTGAGGCCGGGGAATCGCCCTGTGGCTGGAAGTCCCCTCCAAAATGCACGATCAATCTGGCGGAGTTCTTGGAGAGAGCTAAGAGCTACGCACACCTTGTCGTAGAAGGTGGGCTCTTGGAGGATCCCCAAGAATTAAAGAAGATTGGTAAAAGAATAGTGTCAGTCTTCGTGGTGGACAAGCGTACGCGCAAGATTTGTCGCAGCACGAAAGACACAGTGTTGAAAACACTGCAGTCCAAGGGTATAAGCCCTTAAGAATAGTTAAAGGTGCTATCTTCTACATGTGGGACATACTGCTACCCTCGCCAGAAGATGGCCTAAAATTGGCAATGCAAGAAATTGTAACAAAAGACCATATTTTTAGAGCGGAGTATGATGGCAAAAGAAGGACCAAGGTAGCAGTATATGAGGTTCCTCCTCAGGTCCTCGGGGAGCATCTGGCTGCCTACTTTGCGCAGTTTGGCCCAATTTTAGATGCCTCCTGCGAGGACCTGACCGGGGGATGGTCTTTTGATATTATGATCAGCCGTAAAGACTTCGAGACTATCCCCAACTGTCTTGACGTAGGGGGCCTGAAGCTACCGGTTAATAGTTACCGGTCGCAAACCCAAATGCTGGAGGTGCGGAGAGATTGGTCACCTCTCCTCCTCCTGCCCAGAGAAGAAGTCCTCTGGAAGTCAGGCCCCAGTCGACCAAAATCCCCCTCTGGCCGCTTCTGTTAAATCCGTCTCGCCCGTAGTGGGCATGCCAATACCCAGGACCGGTGCGGCAGTTACCCCGGTTGGGAACAAAAAAGTTCCCTCACCCCCGAAAAACCATCACCAGCTGCAAGTGCAGCCACGGAGAAGGATAAGGGGGAGTGGCTGGTTGTTGGCAGGGCCAGGGGGAAGCGCCAAGCTGCGGAACCTCGGTCCCCTGTGACCCCAAAGACTAAAGGCACGCACAGCCCCACTCCCTCTACCAGCAAGAAGGGCGATGCCTCGGCCTGGTCTGCTCCTAAATTGGAGGAGCTCAGAAAAGCATATGACCCCGGCTATCTGAAAATGGAAAAAATTAAGGAATTGAAAAAACAATTAGAGAAGCGTCCTTTTCGTCCGTCGGAGGATTTAAAAAAACAACTGGCACAGCGTCCAACCTGCTCCTCGGCCTCTGCCCCGTCCTCCCCTCAAAAGAAAAAGCCTGATCCATCCAAGAAAGCCCACTCGTCACAGCCGACACCCCGAAAACCGTCCCCTCGAAGTCGAGACCCCAGCCCGATCATAAACTATTTTAAAGTTTCTCCCTGTCTCTCTCCCTGTCCCTCTCCTCCAAAACAGATGCCGCCTCCACCAAAAAGGCAAAGGAGTTCGTCAGCAGAGGATATGAAGGAGCGGAAAAAACCAACCAAAGTACCTTACAGGCAAGGGGAGGACATCTGCCGTATTTCCTCGGCCCAGGCCGAAAGAGCCAAAAATTTCGGGAAGCGCATAAAACAACTAAATTCCCTTCTGGCCATGAAAAGGTGTGGCGAAAAAGATGTAGAAGTGCCGCGAAATTTCCCATCTGCGCAGAGACTGCTGACTGTCATCCGCACTGGGCTGGGGGCACGGCAGACTTGGGGCATGGTCGAGGAGGCGGCGAAAGCAATAACATTGGATCCACCAATCATCACCACAAAATCCGAAACCTTGACCAACTTGGAAAAATTTTGTTCAGGACGGGTCCCGGTTTTAGTTCACCCCTCCCTCTATAGGGCTCTAAAACTAACCTTTCCCTGGGATGTTGGCGGCATCTCCTCTGACGGCACCATCAAGAATGAGATGGGCCATGGGTCCATGGGAGAGGCTGTCGGCATCCTTTCCCCGACCATGTTCTGTCCAGGACCCCAACCCTAATTATGTATCACAATGGCTTTATGGTTAGCAAGTATAAATGCCCGGGGGCTGAGGTCCGAGTCTCGGAGGGTGAGACTCCTTCATGATCTCCAGCGCCTCGGGGTGGATGTTTGTTGTGTACAGGAGACCCGGTTTTTTGCTGGCGACTATGAGAGCATACTGTCTAGGGATTACGATCTCTATTCAGCATGTTTTGATGGTCGTTCTAGAGGTGTTTCCTGGCTAGTGAGCAAGTCATTGGATGCGGCGTGTACGCTTGTCTTCGCGGATCCAGCGGGCAGGATTTGTGTGCTGGATATTACCATAAAGGAGAAGTCTTTTCGCCTCATTGGGGTTTATGCGCCCAATGTCCATAGGGAGCGTCCTGCTTTGTTTCGGCAGCTCGAGTCGTTCTTTGGAACATCGAGGCGGGTAATTTTAGCGGGGGATTGGAATGCCGTCCTTGACCCTGAGAAAGATCGTATAGGAAAAAGATTGGGTACTAAAAACCCCTGGATGTGAAAGCATTTCGGGAATTTCTCGACAGGAATGATCTTGTCGATAAATATCGAAATGAGCACCCCGGGAGGTAGTGTGGACTTGGACTAATAGGGGCAGCTCGGATTCGAAGGTACGCGCCAGCTACCTCGACCGAGTCCTAGTCAGGAGAGTCGACGTAGGGCTCTTAGGTTGTCCAAGTTTTCATTCGATAGTTTACACGGATCATAGGCTCGTCCGGGTTCGTGTAAACTTAGATAAGCCTAAGGTTAAGTTGGCTACTGGAAATTGAACGCGTCATTATTTGATAGCCAGATTTCCAGGACCAGTTATTACTAACACTAAAGCGGGAACTGACGGGGGCTGTGGTTGGGAATAAGTGGTGGGACACACTTAAATCCAAACTTAGGTCGTTTGCTGCCGACTATAGTCGTCGGCTCAACAGCTAATTTAGCGGCGCAAACGGCGATAGAGGAAAAAGTCGATCGGGCAGTGAAATCCCGTAATAGTGGGGACGTAGCCTTAGCTAGGGCCGGGCACAGCCTCCTTGCATATCAAGAAGGATCAAGCTCTGGTAGTTAGGAATAGGTTAAAAAGAATGTCTTCTGAGGCAACGAATATGGCCGCAGAATTGCGTGTAGAAACTAGGCAAGCAGCCAATCGGCATATCGAGGACATCACATTGCCGGATGGACGCACCGTGACTACAGACGTGGGTATATGTGGGGCTTTTCGGGATTACTTCCAGGATCTTTTTACCAGGGGCGGTCTGAGCTCTGCTCAGTTCGACACCCTATTTGGCTGACTTTTCCCGCCTCGAGGCGGCTGAAGCAGCTAGGTGCGGGGGCCCATAACAGAGTCGAAATCTGGGATGCGTTGAAATTGGTTGGCCGGGACAAAACTCAGGATTGGATGGTCTTCCCTACGAACTGTACTTGAGGCAGTCGTCCGTTTTTGTTCCTCTGCTGGCGCTTGTTTACAACAACTGGATGAAGCAGGGGTCTATACCTCGACGCTTTACCAGGGTGCGATCAAGTTGCTTCGCAAGAGCAAGAGCGGTGGGGGTGGCATAGATAATTATCTGACCTTTAACGATGTTAAATACTGACTTAAAGATTTTTGCCAAGGTCTTGGCCCGCCGTTTGCAGGCTGTCCTCTCTAGTCTGATTGGCCCCGAGCAGACTTGTGCTGTGAGGCAGGACTATTCAGGACAACCTTCATTTGGTACGCCTGATCATTGAGAAAACCGACACTGAAGCCGCGCTGATCAATTTAGATCAGTCCAAGGCATTCGATAGGGTTGACCATCGGTTTTGGAGTCTGTCCTTTCCGCCGCCGGTTTCGGGCCGTACTTTCGCTCTTGGATCCGACTGCTGTATGAGTCCCCCGGTGCGTTAGTGAATGGGGTAAGATCAAACCCTTCACATTATCTCGCTTCCATTCGTCAAGGTTGTCCACTTTCGCCTTTGCTCTACGTTCTTGCGTTGGAGCCTTTCCTCCGCAAGTTAAAGGCCGAATCGGTCCTTCGCGGAATTTCCGTACCTGGTGCTACCACCTCGGCCAGGTACTCCGCCTATGCTGACGACGTTTCGGTTTTTGTGTCGAGCAAGCCGAAATTGGCGGATGCGCAAAGAGATCAGATGTTATGAGACGGTGACAGGGGCCAAGATCAATCGCGATAAGTCTGTTGGCTTGCGATTGGGTGCGTGGAAAGGAGTTTCTCTTCCCGGACCTTTCCTCTGGACGGACGGGCCGATCAAGATTCTCGGCGTCTTTTTCGGTCCGGATCTCAGGTGGAAATGAATTGGTCGGAGGTTCGAGAGAAGGCCGAGGGCGCAGTTCGTCTGTGGACTCGGGAGGAATCTTTCCTTAAAGGGGAGGGCGGAAGTATGTGCCTCGCACATCTACCCGATTCTCCTTTACCGACTCTCGGTACTTCCTCTCCCGTGTGCCATTCGTTTGGGGCTAATACAGCTCTTGTTCTCCTTCCTTTGGGGAGGAGGCAAGGCTCCCAAGGTGCGTCGCGAGATCTGTTGCATCCGTCACAGGGCGGTCTGGGCATGCCTAGCGTTGAGATTCGTCAACATACGCTTCGCATTAGATTCCTGGATCGAATGTGTATGCTAGTGGATGAGAACGGCGCCCTCGTTAAAGAGGACGTCCATAAACACTTTCCATCCTTGAGAAGTGTGCACTTGTCGGAGGAGGAGGCCCGCCGTACTCCTCGTGGCGAGTGCTCCTTCTATAAAGAATGTCGTTTGGCTCTCCAGTTTCTCTTACGGGCTACGGATGGCCTCTCCAACGCCCAAGCGTTGTCTCTTAGGGCATTATATCGGGTGTTAGTTAGGGGGGCCGTTCAAGATGAACTGATAGGCGAGCTCGGGCTTACGAAGCAGGAGGCTCGCTCCATATGGCCTTGGGCGCCCGGGTTGAAATGTCTCACTAACGATGAGGCATCACTCACCTGGCTGATGATTCGGAATGCTCTCTGGGTAGGCAAGAAGCTTCATGCAGCGGGCCTAAAACCGAAATCAACCTGCGTGCGTTGTGGGCTGTCGACGGAAACCGTCGATCACGCCTTCTTCCACTGCAGTGTTGTTGCTCCGTTGTGCAAGTTTCTTGAAGATCTCATGGTTCGTATGCTGCGTGGAAAGTTCTTTGTCCTTGAGGCTAGTTCTGTTTGTAGCAATGTCGTACCTCCGTTATCTAGGACTGAGCACTATGTGCTCTTTTGCTTGCTGGGTGTTATGCGAGTCGTGATTTGGACGACGCGACAGAAGGAATTCTATGGTGATGAGAAGTTTACCTCTTCCCAACTGATCTTGTTCTTTAAGCATCAGCTTAAAGTCAAGATCAGGACGGAAAGGAGACGACTCACTCCATCTGAATTTGGCAAAAGGTGGGTGACTCTTGCGCGTCTCTGTCGAGTGAAAGGTGCTGACCTAGAGTGGTTGTTTGATGCTGGTTAGGCATCAGGATATTGGGTGTGCTGAGCAGAACATGGGCACCCCTTCCCTGTTAGGTTAGAATAGGAAGTATTTGATTTTCTGTTTTTACGCTTTAAAGTTAACTTAGCTAGGTTATGAGTGCTCATTGCCCCTTTTTATTTTTTTTGTCCCCAGTCTTCTTTTAGTTTAATCCCCATCCCTTCCCACTTTAGGTGTTCAGCAATATTAGTTCTCCGGTGGATGCGTGGCGTCTTTCGTTGTTTTTCTAGTATGTTTTTCGTTATTGTTGTGGTGTTTAAATGTGTGAGTGATTGTGTGAGTAACTGCTGATTGGATAAATGTAGTTATTATATTCCTTAAGCCGCGCATTATTTTTCGTCCGGGGAAGTGACTTTGCTGTCACTTTGTTAGAGTAGTGGGGGGCTTTTATTACTAATACGATTTTGTTTAGTTTCTTGTATATATCGTTCATTCATTGTATAAAACCATTGGGGATATTTTAATGTTGTTATTTTCTGCCCATGCCCTCCACTGAACATTGTAAATATGGGAGTTAAGTAGGACAACATAGAGCAGCTGATGTATTATGGTGAACGTGGTAAGAATGGTAAGTAAAAATGTGGTATTATGGTGTAAGGATTATTATAAGTGTATCAGGGTCGACGAAAGTGAATAGCTAAGTTAAACTAGGACAGATGAGGACCAGCCTTCCCCATCCCCAATTTCGGCCTTGTGCCACATTTTTTGTATTCTTACAAAAATAAATACATTTGCTATTTACGACTTCGCCGTTTGCACCTTTTGACTTGTTTTGTCATTTTCTGACTTGCTTTGGCGAGCGTCGGACTTTTTGTTTGTGAATTAATAACACATTTGGATTACATTTATTTTACAAGAAAAGACCCCTCTTTGGTTTAGCTAAGTTTATTTTTATTTATCTTTTCGTTTTCTTGCTTTGTTTTTTAATTTTATTTTCTAGCTTTTTGCATTTTAGTTTCGTATTTTTTTGGCGGCCATATTTGTTTTTGTTTAGGTCGGCCGTCTTGAATTTATTTTTGTTTGTTTCTTTTTTTTCAGTATCCGTTTGGACTTAAGTGCCATATTTATTGTTGTTTAAAAACTTTTCCTTTAATAGTAATTTTCATTTGAATTTTTGACCAAAAAAAACCGTTTTATTAATTTTTTTTCCACTTTTCTTTTGAACCCCTCCCCATATTTCATTTACGGAGGTTGCCTTAGGCGACTCTTCGCTTTTTGTTTGACTTTCGTATTTATTTTCCTTGTATTGTTTGTTTCATTTTTGTAAAGTTTATTCGTTGTACAAATTTAATTCGGTTTTTGTTAACTTTATTTAATTACAGCAAAGTTTATTTTTAGCCCCTCCTCCTATTTTTAACGAGAGTAGCCTTTTTAGGCAGCTCCTTTTTTCTGTTTGTTTTATTTCTTTTTATTGTAACTTGTAAAGTTTATTCATCGTTTACGTTTGTTTATTTTGGTAAACCTCTCTAGAGGCTTATCTTTTTGCCGTTTTAAGGCAATTTCTTAGTGTTATATTGGCCGCTAAAAGCTAGTGTTTTGGCCGTTACTGGCTAAAATTTAATTTGTATTTATTTTAAAATCCTTCGGGGTTTGTTGTTGTTATTTTAAAACCGTTTTCTTGTCTTTCTTTGTTGTTTGTTTAGTTTGTGTTTTTTATTTATTTTCTTTATTAATTTTTTTTCCCCATTTTTACTCCCCGCCTTTTCCCACCCCTCCATTTAAAATTTGATTGGTGGAAAAACAAAAAAAAAAGTGAGTGGAGTGTTAAAACTTAAAAATGGCCGACACTAGTCGGTCAATAAAGAAAAAGTTGGAGTTTGACCCCCCTTGGAAGGGCCCACCGGAAAAAACCGATGAGGCATTCCCCCTCTTCCGGGAGGAGAAAAGGACAAAGAGAAGGATAAAGACAAAGATAATGCAGCAATGGCCGAGAATGGCCAGAAAAATGTTGAAGAGAAAGACAAGACGACGAAGGATGCTGAGGCCGGGGAATCGCCCTGTGGCTGGAAGTCCCCTCCAAAAATGCACGATCAATCTGGCGGAGTTCTTGAGAGAGCTAAGAGCTACGCACACCTTGTCGTAGAAGGTGGGCTGCTCTTGGAGGATCCCCAGGAATTAAAGAAGATTGGTAAAAGAATAGTGTCAGTCTTCGTGGTGGACAAGCGTACGCGCAAGATTTGTCGCAGCACGAAAGACACAGTGTTGAAAACACTGCAGTCCAAGGGGTATAAGCCCTTAAGAATAGTTAAAGGTGCTATCTTCTACATGTGGGACATACTGCTACCCTCGCCAGAAGATGGCCTAAAATTGGCAATGCAAGAAATTGTAACAAAAGACCATATTTTTAGAGCGGAGTATGATGGCAAAAGAAGGACCAAGGTAGCAGTATATGAGGTTCCTCCTCAGGTCCTCGGGGAGCATCTGGCTGCCTACTTTTGCGCAGTTTGGCCCAATTTTAGATGCCTCCTGCGAGGACCTGACCGGGGGATGGTCTTTTGATATTATGATCAGCCGTAAAGACTTCGAGACTATCCCCAACTGTCTTGACGTAGGGGCCTGAAGCTACCGGTAATAGTTACCGGTCGCAAACCCAAATGCTGAGGTGCGGAGATTGGTCACCTCTCCTCCTCCTGCCCAGAGAAGAAGTCCTCTGGAAGTCAGGCCCCAGTCGACCAAAATCCCCCTCTGGCCGCTTGGGGTTAAATCCGTCTCGCCCGTGTAGTGGGCATGCCAATACCCAGGACCGGTGCGGTGAAGTTACCCCGGTTGGGAACAAAAAAGTTCCCCTCACCCCGAAAAACCATCACCAGCGTGCGCAGCCACGGAGAAGGATAAGGGGGAGTGGCTGGTTGTTGGCAGGGCCAGGGGAAGCGCCAAGGCTGCGGAACCTCGGTCCCCTGTGACCCCAAAGACTAAAGGCACCACAGCCCCACTCCCTCTACCAGCAAGAAGGGCGATGCTCGGCCTGGTCTGCTCCTAAATTGGAGGAGCTTCAGAAAAGCATATGACCCCGGCTATCTGAAAATGGAAAAATTAAGGAATTGAAAAACAATTAGAGAAGCGTCCTTTTCGTCCGTCGGAGGATTTAAAAACAACTGGCACAGCGTCCAACCTGCTCCTCGGCCTCTGCCCCGTCCTCCCTCAAAAAGAAAAAGCCTGATCCATCCAAGAAAGCCCACTCGTCACAGCCGACACCCCGAAAACCGTCCCCTCGAAGTCGAGACCCCAGCCCGATCATAAACTATTTTAAAGTTTCTCCCTGTCTCTCTCCCTGTCCCTCTCCTCCAAAACAGATGCCGCCTCCACCAAAAAGGCAAAGGAGTTCGTCAGCAGAGGATATGAAGGAGCGGAAAAAACCAACCAAAGTACCTTACAGGCAAGGAGGACATCTGCTACTTCCTCGGCCCAGGCCGAAAGAGCCAAAAAATTTCGAAGCGCATAAAACAACTAAATTCCCGCCATGAAAAGGTGTGCGAAAAAAGATGTGGAAGTGCCGCGAAATTTCCCATCTGCGCAGAGACTGCTGACCGTCATCCGCACTGGGCTGGGGGCACGGCAGACTTGGGGCATGGTCGAGGAGGCGGCGAAAGCAATAACATTGGATCCACCAATCATCACCACAAAATCCGAAACCTTGACCAACTTGGAAAAATTTTGTTCAGGACGGGTCCCGGTTTTAGTTCACCCCTCCCTCTATAGGGCTCTAAAACTAACCTTTCCTCTGGGATGTTGGCGGCATCTCCTCTGACGGCACCATCAAGAATGAGATGGGCCATGGGTCCATGGAGAGGCTGTCGGCATCCTTTCCCCGACCATGTTCTGTCCAGGACCCCAACCCTGAATTATGTATCACAATGGCTTTATGGTTAGCAAGTATAAATGCCCACGAGGTCCGAGGCCCTGAGGGTGAGACTCCTTCACACTCCAGCGCCTCGGGGTGGATGTTTGTTGTACAGGAGTATCTCACTTTTTGCTGGCGACTATGAGAGCACACTGTCTAGGGATTAAGGATCTCTATTCAGCATGTTTTGATGTGTTCTATAGGTGTTTCCTGGCTAGTGAGCAAGTCATTGGATGCGGCGTGTACGTTTGTCTTCGCGGATCCAGTGGGTAAGGATTGTGTATGATATTACCATAAAGGAGAAGTCTTTTCGCCTCATTGGGGTTTATGCGCCCAATGTCCATGGGGAGCGTCCTGCTTTGTTTCGGCAGCTCGAGTCGTTCTTTGGAACATCGAGGCGGGTAATTTTAGCGGGGATTGGAATGCCGTCCTTGACCCTGAAAGAAAGATCGTATAGGAAAAAGATTGGGTACTAAAAACCTGGATGTGAAAGCATTTCGGGAATTTCTCGACAGGAATGATCTTGTCGATAAATATCGAAATGAGCACCCCCGGGAGGTAGTGTGGACTTGGACTAATAGGGGCAGGCTCGGATTCGAAGGTACGCGCCAGCTGCCTCGACCGAGTCTAGTCAGGAGAGTCGACGTAGGGCTCTTGGGTTGTCCAAGTTTTCATTCGATAGTTTACACGGATCATAGGCTCGTCCGGGTTCGTGTAAACTTAGAATAAGCCTAAGGTTAAGTTGGCTGGCTACTGGAAATTGAACGCGTCATTATTTGATAGCCAAGATTTCCAGGACCAGTTATTACTAACACTAAAGCGGGAACTGACGGGGGCTGTGGTTGGGAATAAGTGGTGGGACACACTTAAATCCAAACTTAGGTCGTTTGCTGCCGACTATAGTCGTCGGCTCAACTTAGCTAATTTAGCGGCGCAAACGGCGATAGAGGAAAAAGTCGATCGGGCAGTGAAATCCCGTAATAGTGGGGACGTAGCCTTGGCTAGGGCCGAGACTGGCCTCCTTGCATATCAAGAAGGATCCAAGCTCTGGTAGTTAGGGGAGCTGGGAGGTTAAAAAGAATGTCTTCTGAGGCAACGAATATGGCCGCAAGAATTGCGTGTAGAGGAAACTAGGCAAGCAGCCAATCGGCATATCGAGGACATCACATTGCCGGATGGACGCACCGTGACTACAGACGTGGGTATATGTGGGGCTTTTCGGGATTACTTCCAGGATCTTTTTACCAGGGGAGCCCGGATCTGCAAACTCTGCTCAGTTCGACACCTGTTTGGCTGACTTTCCCCGCCTCGAGGCGGCTGAAGCAGCTAGGTGCGAGGGCCCATAACAGAGTCGGAAATCTGGGATGCGTTGAAATTGGTTGGCCGGGACAAAACTCCAGGATTGGATGGTCTTCCCTACGAACTGTACTTGAGGCAGTCGTCCGTTTTTGTTCCTCTGCTGGCGCTTGTTTACAACAACTGGATGAAGCAGGGGTCTATACCTCGACGCTTTACCAGGGTGCGATCAAGTTGCTTCGCAAGAGCAAGAGCGGTGGGGGTGGCATAGATAATTATCGGCCTTTAACGATGTTAAATACTGACTTAAAGATTTTTGCCAAGGTCTTGGCCCGCCGTTTGCAGGCTGTCCTCTCTAGTCTGATTGGCCCCGAGCAGACTTGTGCTGTGAAGGGCAGGACTATTCAGGACAACCTTCATTTGGTACGCCTGATCATTGAGAAAACCGACACTGAAGCCGCGCTGATCAATTTAGATCAGTCCAAGGCATTCGATAGGGTTGACCATCGGTTTTTGGAGTCTGTCCTTTCCGCCGCCGGTTTCGGGCCGTACTTTCGCTCTTGGATCCGACTGCTGTATGAGTCCCCCGGTGCGCTGGTGGAAGTGAATGGGGTAAGATCGAAGCCCTTCACATTATCTCGCTCCATTCGTCAAGGTTGTCCACTTTCGCCTTTGCTCTACGTTCTTGCGTTGGAGCCTTTCCTCCGCAAGTTAAAGGCGAATCCGGTCCTTCGCGGAATTTCCGTACCTGGTGCTACCACCTCGGCCAGGTACTCCGCCTATGCTGACGACGTTTCGGTTTTTGTGTCGAGCAAAGCCGAAATTGACGAAGTTAGCAAAGAGATCAGATGTTATGAGACGGTGACAGGGGCCAAGATCAATCGCGATAAGTCTGTTGGCTTGCGATTGGGTGCGTGGAAGGGAGTTTCTCTTCCCGGACCTTTCCTCTGGACGGACGGGCCGATCAAGATTCTCGGCGTCTTTTTCGGTCCCGACCTCCAGGTGGAAATGAATTGGTCGGAGGTTCGAGAGAAGGCCGAGGGCGCAGTTCGTCTGTGGACTCGGAGGAATCTTTCCTTAAAGGGGAGGGCGGAAGTATGTGCCTCGCACATCTACCCGATTCTCCTTTACCGACTCTCGGTACTTCCTCTCCCGTGTGCCATTCGTTTGGGGCTAATACAGCTCTTGTTCTCCTTCCTTTGGGGAGGAGGCAAGGCTCCCAAGGTGCGTCGCGAGATCTGTTGCCTTCATCCGTCTGAGGGCGGTCTGGGCATGCCTAGCGTTGAGATTCGTCAACATACGCTTCGCATTAGATTCCTGGATCGAATGTGTATGCTAGCGGATGAGAACGGCGCCCTCGTTAAAGAGGACGTCCATAAACACTTTCCATCCTTGAGAAGTGTGCACTTGTCGGAGGAGGAGGCCCGCCGTACTCCTCGTGGCGAGTGCTCCTTCTATAAAGAATGTCGTTTGGCTCTCCAGTTTCTCTTACGGGCTACGGATGGCCTCTCCAACGCCCAAGCGTTGTCTCTTAGGGCATTATATCGGGTGTTAGTTAGGGGGGCCGTTCAAGATGAACTGATAGGCGAGCTCGGGCTTACGAAGCAGGAGGCTCGCTCCATATGGCCTTGGGCGCCCGGGTTGAAATGTCTCACTAACGATGAGGCATCACTCACCTGGCTGATGATTCGGAATGCTCTCTGGGTAGGCAAGAAGCTTCGTGCAGCGGGCCTAAAACCGAAATCAACCTGCGTGCGTTGTGGGCTGTCGACGGAAACCGTCGATCACGCCTTCTTCCACTGCAGTGTTGTTGCTCCGTTGTGCAAGTTTCTTGAAGATCTCATGGTTCGTATGCTGCGTGGAAAGTTCTTTGTCCTTGAGGCTAGTTCTGTTTGTAGCAATGTCGTACCTCCGTTATCTAGGACTGAGCACTATGTGCTCTTTTGCTTGCTGGGTGTTATGCGAGTCGTGATTTGGACGACGCGACAGAAGGAATTCTATGGTGATGAGAAGTTTACCTCTTCCCAACTGATCTTGTTCTTTAAGCATCAGCTTAAAGTCAAGATCAGGACGGAAAGGAGACGACTCACTCCATCTGAATTTGGCAAAAGGTGGGTGACTCTTGCGCGTCTCTGTCGAGTGAAAGGTGCTGACCTAGAGTGGTTGTTTGATGCTGGTTAGGCATCAGGATATTGGGTGTGCTGAGCAGAACATGGGCACCCCTTCCCTGTTAGGTTAGAATAGGAAGTATTTGATTTTCTGTTTTACGCTTTAAAGTTAACTTAGCTAGGTTATGAGTGCTCATTGCCCCTTTTTATTTTTTTTGTCCCCAGTCTTCTTTTAGTTTAATCCCCATCCCTTCCCACTTTAGGTGTTCAGCAATATTAGTTCTCCGGTGGATGCGTGGCGTCTTTCGTTGTTTTTCTAGTATGTTTTTCGTTATTGTTGTGGTGTTTAAATGTGTGAGTGATTGTGTGAGTAACTGCTGATTGGATAAATGTAGTTATTATATTCCTTAAGCCGCGCATTATTTTTCGTCCGAGGAAGTGACTTTGCTGTCACTTTGTTAGAGTAGTGGGGGGCTTTTATTACTAATACGATTTTGTTTAGTTTCTTGTATATATCGTTCATTCATTGTATAAAACCATTGGGGATATTTTAATGTTGTTATTTTCTGCCCATGCCCTCCACTGAACATTGTAAATATGGGAGTTAAGTAGGACAACATAGAGCAGCTGATGTATTATGGTGAACGTGGTAAGAATGGTAAGTAAAAATGTGGTATTATGGTGTAAGGATTATTATAAGTGTATCAGGGTCGACGAAAGTGAATAGCTAAGTTAAACTAGGACAGATGAGGACCAGCCTTCCCCATCCCCAATTTCGGCCTTGTGCCACATTTTTTGTATTCTTACAAAAATAAATACATTTGCTATTTACGACTCGAGAAGGCTACACCGGTGTTTGGGAGACAGCGTTTTGCTTACGGTGCGCAGGAAACGGAGTCCCTGGTGAAGCAGTGTTCCGGGTTCTACGAGTAGCAGCTGGCGGAGTGGTTATTAATTCGTCTACGAACTACACTCTGAGAAGACACAAATACTCACAAGCTATTTCGGCATCTATTACGATTTCCATTATGGACAGCAAAGTCTTTGATGTCCGGTTGATTCCTGAGTTCAGTGGCGCTGCAACTGATATGCCAATCGTCGAGTGGATCGAAAATGCAGAGTTGGTCTGCGAACTCTGTGCTATGGACAAAGTTGAGCGGATTCTTCCATTACGCCTCCGAGGCGGTGCTCTTGCCGTATACAGGCAGCTCAGCAAGGAACAGAAAGCGGATGCGGAGCAAATTAAACGGGCCCTCATGACCGCTATGCGACAGATGCATTTGATGCATACGATCAATTTGTTACTCGGCAACTTCGCTCGGGAGAAACAGTGGACGAGTTTCTGGCCGAACTACATCGTTTAGCTCGGCTGGTTGAGGGATCGTTGCCCGAACGATGGATGATATGTGCGTTTGTTTCGGGGTTGCCACAATATGTTAGACAGCTTCTTCGTGCCTCGTCCAGAATGGAGACCATGACATTGGAGCAGCTTTTGACTCGAGCACGGGCTATCATGACCGACAACGGAAGCTGTAAGGAATCGGTCGCTGCATCCACTGGCAAAACACATTCGAATTCAGAGTTGCTCCCTGATAACTCGCGCAGTGAGACCTTTTTTTGCTACAAGTGTTCTGGACCCAACCACATGGCGAAGGATTGTATGCAGGGACGCCAAGTGAGGTCGGACGGTCGAGTGCGGAAGTCTCACCGTGAAACCCGATGCTTCAGATGCCATAAACTTGGACATACATCATCAAGATGCCAGGGAAACGCCCAAGGGGGGGGGGAGACGTCAGCGCCAGTCTCCTCCCTGAGCAAGTGAGAATCAAGAAATTGCCCGCCGTAAAAGTGCTCGTGGATGGGCGAGAGTGCACAGCTCTGGTGGATTCCGGCTGCTCACAGACGCTGGTGAGCAAAGCTGTGTGTCGCCATTGGAGACAGAAGGAAGTAGGAGTACTGACGGCCGACGGGAAGACTTTGAAGTGCCGGGGGCACGGCAGAATAAAATTGGAAGTTGAACAGTCTCAGCCCGTGAACATTGAGGTCCTGGTCGTGGATGGACAATTGTTGGGTTTTGACCTGCTTATTGGCATCGACGCGATCAAACAGCTAGGAGGTGTTCGCCTGACGGAATCTGGTGAGGCATACTTTGGAAACCTGGATGGATGTGCCGCCATTTCTATCGATGAGCCCGATTTCAGTGTGACATTCGATGAAAGGCAAAGAGCGTGGACTGCAACATGGAAATGGGCAAGTGGTCGCTCGCCCGGCGAGCTGACAAATAACGTGCAAGAGTACACTGTGCCAGACCATGCCCGGGTTGCGTACGAGAAAGAACTCTTGCTATGGCAACGTAACGGATGGTTGCTGCCATATCCCGAGGAGGAACTTGGTCCACCCAAGGGTCTAATTCCCTTGATGGCAGTCGTGCAGGAACATAAGCAAAAGGTCCGGCCGGTACTCGACTACCGAGAATTGAACGGATTTGTAGAAGCATTCACTGCCGATGCCGAAGTGTGCGCACAAAAGCTCAGAGAATGGCGACAGCAAGGAGTTGATGTGTCGCTCTTGGATCTGCGACATGCCTATCTACAAATTCACATTGACAAGAAGCTGTGGCCATTCCAAACAGTTATTTTCAAGGGCAAGCGGTTCTGCCTTACACGATTGGGGTTTGGACTAAATGTGGCACCACTCATCATGAAATCTGTCGTCGACGCTATAATGTCCCAAGATCGTGTGATCAAAAGTGCCACGTCGGCTTACGTTGACGACATTTTTATCAATGAGAGCCTGATTTCTGCATCGCGCGTTCGACAGCACCTCTCAGATTACGGCCTAGTCTGTAAAGACCCAAAACGGCTACGAGACGGAACTAGGGTCCTCGGTCTGCAGGTGTGGGGAGAGAACGGTACTCTCCGATGGAAGCGGAGTGGACAGATCCCGGAAATTCCCGACGTGGTGACTCGTCGACGTGTGTTTTCCATTTGTGGGAAACTCGTGGGCCACTTCCCCGTGTGTGGCTGGCTAAGGGTGGCGACTGCATTCATCAAGCGCCGAGCAAGTGCGGTAACCAAGAGATGGGACGAGGAAATCAGAAATGCCAATCTGCTTCGTATGCTGGAAGAGACGATGACCAGAGTGTGTGAAATGGACCCTGTTGGAGGAGACTGGTGCATGAATGGCAACGAGATGAAGGTCTGGGTGGATGCAAGTTCTGTGGCCACAGGAGTGGCGTTAGAGGCGAATGGAAGCATCGTTGAGGATGCTTGTTGGTTGCGCCCGACCAATGATGCCAGGCATATCAATCTGGCTGAATTAGATGCAGCAGTCAAAGGCATCAACCTGGCCCTTCAATGGCAGGCTACAGTGTTGCATCTGGTCACCGATTCAGCATGCGTACATAGGTGGATATCCGACACCTTGACTGGGAAGGCACGTGTGAACACTAAGGCGGCTGGTGAAATGCTAGTGAGACGACGCTTAGGAACACTGCGGGCATTAATGGAAGAATATAAATTGACCATGGATGTCACGCTGGTGAAATCCTGTCAAAATCGCGCAGATTGCCTCACCAGAGTGCCACGCAAGTGGTTGAATCTACATAAGGAGGGAAAAGAGCCAGTCCCGGAGAGTTGCGCTGCAATGAGGTGCCGACTGAATAAAAGTCAGGTGGTTGACGTCCACCGAGAAAGTGGACATGCGGGCGTGAAACGAACCCTATACTTCGCCAGACTTATCGACCCACTAGTGTCGAAGGAAATCGTGCGATCGGTTATCAAAGCCTGTGAAGCCTGCCAGTCTATAGATCCGGCGCCAGTTCATTGGAAAAAGGGAAAATTGAGCGTGGAAAACAACTGGAGTAGAGTAGCAATGGACATAACCCATTACAATGGCGTGCATTTTTTAACGCTCATTGATTGCGGTCCCTCCAGGTTTGCAATTTGGCGGACATTGCGTCGACAAGATGCACATAGTGTCATTCACCAGTTGAAGATGATTTTCTTTGAACGGGGCCCACCAACCGAGATATTGACTGACAATGACCCTGCGTTCACTTGCAGACACTTTAAAGAATTTGCAAACAGCTGGGGTGTGCAGTTAAGATTCCGATGCGCATATTCACCGGCTGGTAATGGAATTGTGGAGCGCAGCCACAGGAGCATTAAGACCATCGCAGCAAGGAAGGGTTGTTCCGCGTTGGAGGCCGTTTATTGGTATAATGTCACGCCAAAGGACGATGTCTCACCTTCCACGGCACCGGCTGACGTGCTGCATAATTACCACGTCAGAGTAAAAGGCATTGAAGCCAAACCCCCACCAGAACCACAGATTATCGGAGGGAGATATGAAGAAGGTGACGTTGTCTGGGTCAAAAATCCGCACGGCAAATGCACAACCAAGTTCAGGACCGGGCGGGTAACCGAAATTGTCAGCCCACTGACAGTGCGAATTGATGGGGTACCACGCCATGTCAAAGACCTACGGCCATTTTCAGGACCATATGCATCGTCGGGCGATGAAACCGACACAGAAGAGAGTGAGCGATTTATTTACTTGGGGTCAGGTCAACCAAGTGATGGCTCCGATGGTCCACTAACAGCGGATGCTGACGTGCATGACGAAACCTCAGGTGACAGCCCATCTGAGGACGAACCTTGTGTCGTACCCCTCCGAAGGAGCACCCGCCAGAAGAGACCCGCTCCCGAATGCACTTTTTGTGATGATGAGATCAGCGGGGAGTGTGGTGGAGACTTACCTCGTCGAAGCAAAAGAAGGCGGTTTGTTTGCACGTGCGTTCGTAGACGTAATGGAACCGCGAGGCGAGCTCATGCGAGGCAGTTTTTCGAATGACACGGCGCATGCGTCATTGGTGAAAGTGAGGCTCTCGAGTTTTACGACTCGAGAAGGCTACACCGGTGTTTGGGAGACAGCGTTTTGCTTACGGTGCGCAGGAAACGGAGTCCCTGGTGAAGCAGTGTTCCGGGTTCTACGAGTAGCAGCTGGCGGAGTGGTTATTAATTCGTCTACGAACTACACTCTGAGAAGACACAAATACTCACACAAAGACTGCTGAATTATTATGATATGGCTGTCCTTGCATATTCAGTGAAAGCTGAACAAACATTTTGAAAATGAAGATGAACATGAAAAAGAGACTTTAATCAACATAAAGGTCGCTATACTAGGGAGACGATGGAGTGAATATTCAAGGAAGAGCAATGGTCTAGAGAAAACGCAAACAAGAAAGCAACTTATACTTAACATCAAGAACAGACAGCTGATATTTTTATGAAACACAATGAGAAAAAAGGGTTTGGAAAATATGACGCTCACAAGACGGACTGAAAGCAAGAGCAACAGAGAAAAAGAACGCATATCATATCTAGTGAACTTAATGTCAGAACTAGGGTTTGGATAAACAGGGAAAAGACACAATTTATTAAAAACTAAGAATGTGGCTAGCCATGATCGCCTCCGTCCTGAGGAGACACACATTTAAAGAAAAAAAAGGTTGGAACCTTCGTTTGGATATTTCGGGCTAATATCTGTGGTTAGCAAATGTTTTTGATTCAATAAATTAAAGATAATTTGAACATCTTCGTGGTTAGGAATTACTTTCATTTCTCAGATGAATTATTTTATTATTTAATACACATTAATATTGGATATCTCTTCACAAGAAATACATAGTTCTTACTGCCGAGGAATGAGTTAGATTACATTCAAAAATAGCTCCGTGAATATATCAGCATCTCTTCCTCCCCGGGATTAGTTTATATAACGAATTTACCATCAGGCATCTTATTGATACATAAATATGTCAAATAAGCGACAAATTAAACTTTGTGGCACAGTGGATATCGGCTCGAAACGAGAAATCGGGGAGCAGAGTTCGAATTACAGTTCAATTCATTGCATTCACTTACGCACAAATACCCTTGGGAAAGGCATTAATCCGTCTCTTCCTTCCAGTTATGGGTTAGATAACAGGACAGACTGGGTTCTATAGCCTTGGCTGGAAAAGAGTCTCCCGCAGAAAGCAATGGTAACCTACTGCGGGATAATCTTCTGCCGAGTCAGTCATGTCTCTTTCGAGACATGATCGCCCAAGCGTGTTTAACTGACTAACTTACCGACGTATTTTAAGGATAGTGGAAAGACATTTTAGATATCCCCGTAATTCTGGATAAGATATAGACTGGAAAAGTAGTTAGAAAAAACACTTTTGATTGCTTATTAAAGAATATTGCTAATTAACCAAATAAATTCAGGTAACGGTTTTATAGAGAGTATTTACGTATATTTTAATTTCTAACCTGTAAATATTTATTTCTCTATTAAAGGTTCTGAATGAACCAACTTTACTGATTTTAGAAGAGAAATTGATTCTAATTTCTTCAGAAAGAAAAAAAATAATTTGCTATCTACGCAAATCTAATTAGGTGGGTATTGACGTCTATTGACGCTAAAATTGTTAATATTTCATTCAATACATGCCACAGGATAATGTCATATTTATTTATCATGGAGGGATATCTTAATCGTTATTAGCATGAATACGTTTTCAGTCCCCTAGATTTTCTCTTTCTACTGTAACAGTTGCTGCTCTGAAGATGAAATGGACGTGTGTAATGCAATTTCCTCTTTTAGTATATCTTAGGTTAACAAGCTTGATGGCGCAAATATTAAGTCCATAATCTGAGGATGTTTTTTCGCTAAATAACAAATGCTATACGCCGATCTTTATGGATTGAGAAGTAATCTGTTAAAATTGTACTTGTGAAAAAGATAGTCGCAATCCCACCCAGAAGGTACGGTATTAAGGTTACTTGAGGGGTAAAATCGTTTCAGTATTGATTATTACGTCCGTTTTGTCTCTTTACGGACACACACACACACACACACACACACACACACACACACACACATATATATAGACTTAAACGTTGCAAAATGATAAACGATTTATTTTAGATATAGACCATTTATTGAGTTTTCTCTCAGTTATTATCGACTGTCATATTCTTCAGATTGAATCAGAGATCATTAGGTTTCTCCATAAACGTTTATGTTTATCATATTTATTCTTCCAACGAAATACAGTTTAACTGTCATCACTTATACATTCCACTTTATTTGCAATTCAGTTTTGCTAATTATCAGGAAGGTCTTTTAGATTGTAGATTTTCACAGGTTTTTAAAATAAAAGATTTTTTCAACGACTACCTGAATTTGGTTTTCATCTGAAAACGATTTCTCTATCAGAGCATTTAGCTGCAATCGATACATTTCTAATAGACTGGTGTAATCAAGTTTAAATGACTTGTTGAATAGAATATAACAGACCAACCGAGTTCCATATGTTTCCTTATATTATCTTATCTCATAGAAAGGGAGACATATTTCCTATTGATGACGTCATGTTAATTTTTACGTACTTTTAAGAAATTGAAATACTAAACCTATCAAACCTACAGCTTGTATTTTACTACGTTTTAAAAAATCCTCCCAATGATTCAGTAAGATTCTCCCACAATGATTCGTCCTGAAAATTTTATTTCTTCCATCAATCTTAACTTTTTCAGTCTTTTGTGGAGATGTATGATAACGAATCCCCGTAATGTGAAGTTGATCACTGTCGTATTTAACAAATTTTTCATGGAAATAACATCAGAGCAGGAAGAAGCTTGTGACGTTTAGTCTATGATAAAGGATTTGAAGAAATGATAATAACTAATCACATAAAAAGTCTTGTATATACTTTTAAATCAACCAAGACATGGAAGTAAAGACCATGCAGCTCCAGCCCAAATCTGAAGGCAGTATTTCATATCGGTGTGATCTGACACTTTTAAAGAGTATAGCAGGGCGATACAGTTACTGAATCAGTACAATGAACCGACTATTGTTACAGCCAATTTAGCAACAGTACTTATATATAAGTTCTACCTATGGTCTTGGGTGAACTTGACTCCCAATAGACGGTCAATACATAGGCCGTCTGAGAGAAGATTTTCTATCATGATAGGTTTGTGGTCTACTCCATAGTGTGTACATCCATCGATACGGCCATCATTTATTATTCACTTCTAAATAACTAATTGCTAAATCTAGAATTCGTTAGATTACGTTAATTCTTGGAAGTTTTGGCCACAGATAAACCCGGAAGAAGAAACCAAAAACTGTGAAGTGTGTATGCATCCTTCTCGAATAGAAAAGAGACAAAACATGGTGAAGATTTGTTGCAAAGAATGAACATTTTCGTTGTTGCATGTAATGCTTCTTAGAGTATCACACATTTAAGAAATATTTATTTTAGGAATCTAACTTTAGTCTTGTTTCCCTATTTCCAATGACTCCATACCGACATATGATTGTCTGCCTGTCAACGTTTGTCTTCCAGTTTACTCATTGATGTTGATATCGCGTTTTTAATTTGTCTTAATCTCTTTCTTTAGACTAAGACGGTACCTTGTAAGATATTGATTAAAAGTTAAATATGACATTCGTAATTTATGTTCATTTAATTTAACGGAAGTATAAAAACAAATGTCAAGAATAGTCCTGTTTGTGATAGCAATCAGTTATCTAGTCTATTTCTCTTGGATTTCATCGTCTTAAGATTTTGTTTTATTAATAAATGCACTTTCATTTATGGACAAATGTATATAGTCACAACACGTGAAATTTAGGAAATATGGTGGTTGACAAACCAGGGGAATACTGACCTTGGTCAAAACTGCTTCACATTCTAAGTTCAATATGGAACCTCTGTGGAGTGGTGAGATGACCAGACTTTATAGACTTTCTCCATAAACCCTGCCACAAACAACGGAAGTGAGCGAACACATTATGACATAGGGTGTATATCTGTGCCAAATTTCAAGATCAATCTGTGGCAAGCCGTTTCATTTTGCGTAATTCAGCACCGTTACTGTAGCAATAGTCTCAATAACTTTTGACCTAATATAGCATATATTACTTTTCAAAATTAATTTTATCTTATTCTTTCCCTTTTCCTATGTAATTTCGACATTTAAGTTTTAAATAAAAGCAGTTGCATTGTTTGACATATGAACATTCTAAAACGATTTCTAGCGTCTTTTGGCTCCAGATTGTCTCTTAAAATAATAGCAGTCCATGATTTGTTAAAATACTTATTTTCTCATTTTGTAAACATTTTAATTCACATTATAGAAAATTGTTATTTGCGAAATGATTCTATTCTTGCCTTAGGTTTAAACTACAATT
>JBBBDQ010000945.1:1150000-1215000 GCA_037127315.1 Ascarosepion bandense | reverse complement strand
CATCTCTTTTTGCCTTGTGCCACAATTTTGCATTATATCAAAATAAATATTGGTTTCCTGTTCCATGCTATGAATTTAAAGGTAGTACTAAATTGGCAACTAGGTATTATTTTACAATTGAAATAGCTAGATGTAACGTGTTTTCTATTCTAATAATTTCTTTTCGCAGAAATATTCTCTTCCAGTTTCTTGTTTTCCTTCAACATCGCTCATCAGAAATTTGAATGCAACATCGGTCTCGTCAGTCTTTTTAAATTCTGCGCTTTTATTGTCCTCATCCCTTTATTTTCAGATTGTATTTCACCGTAACTAACGAATTGCGCCTTAATGACCTTATCGGTTCGGTTTGTATTTTAGAGAAGCTAACAATTCTCTGACGGTCTCAAGAAATAAATGGTCTGTAGACCGAAGTAGAAATAAACATAAAGACTAATCGTAGTGTGGAATTTCGGAGTGACATTGACATTTTGTGAGATCGACTTGGTGCATCAGTCGTTCACTTTTTCGAACGTACTGGCGCCCCAACGGGGACCCTCTCCCCGAAGAGTAGAATCACCCCACCTGGGAAAGCAGACATTAATTTTTGTCAGAGTTTATTGGCTCGATGTTTCCACTTAAATGGCCTTGTGACGCATCTACCTCGGGCATCATCCCAAGCGGGATTTTCGTAAATGAGTCACTGACGAATGCTATCGGACTCTGCTCTCTGTGACTTAATGTCTCCTCTCGTCTACTATATTTGTTCTGTTTGAATTAATATCCCTTAGCACGGATATTTTGCTGTAGATACTCAGTACACATCTTCTGGTTATCGTCCTGCCACCTGGGCAATACAACAGTTTGATGTGAAATAATGAATAGAATTTAAAATCTCCACTCTTTCTGACATTTAGTTTAGCAAAAAATAAAGAAAGAAAACACAAATTAAAGTTTAAGTAAAAAATGGGATTAAAATGTATAATAATGGAAATAACTCTGATTTTAATCATCGAGCTCATTATGCTTTTCCTAAAAGTCAGCCCTACGTTGAAATGTGTTTTAGCACCGACAAATACCTCCCAGATAATTTATTTATGGCAATGGGGTATTGATTTAGCTGATGTTTTTCCATTATATAAGACTGGTTTTTAAGAGGTGTATGTTAGCGGTGTGCGTTGTGGTGCAGTGGATATCAACGTGAAACGACAAATTGGGGAGCCGAGTTCGAATTCCAGTGAGTTCAGTTTTACGCACAAATACATTTGAAAAAGTATTAATCAGTCTGTTTCCTCTAGTTATGTGTCAAATAATAGAACAGACTGGCGACCAGACTACAGCAGAAAGCAATGGCAACCTACTGCGGGATAAACTTTTGCCCATTCAGTCATGTGTTTTTCGAGACATGATCGCCCATGCGTGTATCATGTATGGCCCTTAACTGGCTGATGTCGGCGTTCTTTCTACAATAAGCGAAATATTGATAAAAATGGAAATAACAGACTTTAATATCAGAGAATACATTAAACCTACCAGAGGAACGCGCTTAAATGCCCGCCCGACGATTTGGTAGTTTTTATTTTAATTATTTATTTATTTTTTTATTTAATTATTTTCATTTAATTATTTATTTATTTTTATTTTAATTATTCGTTACTTTATTCTGAAGAATAAAAATGAAATTAAAAAGCGAAAATTTTACAAGAAGAATTTTGATGATAATTAAAGTATCTCACTTCAGTGTCTTGAAATAATTTCTGTGAATAATTCCTATACAACCTTTCAGTCATTATTATATATTTCATATATATATTTCTACTTAAATTAGAAAATGAGTCTTGTTTATATTATTATATTTTATTGACATTTTCTTTTCTTATATATATTCAGGATTACTGAAACATTTCTCCATATTCTTGTAGGTGAGTTACATTTACCTTCTGGAATTCAGAAAATGATTCATTCTCCTTCCAGCTAATAACTTTCAGAGTAAGCAACATTTTTTTTATACAAAATGAAAATTTTAAACGGACCAATAATTTCTCATATTTCCATTAAATTGTAATGATTCAAATGTGTAAATTCTTAGTTTTTTTACTCCAAGGTTTGATTTAAAAGCTAATATACATGAAAGTTGGGTAACTGTGTTTTAGTAGGAATTTTTTCTCATCAGAATATGTCTGGAAGATTCTATTCGTCGGCGCGTGGAACACTACTGACATATCTGGCCGTGTGCTCCTGCAATTCATCTAGAGGTTCTCAACAAAATCCAATGAAGGTTCGTCAATGTAATCAATATGAACTCAGGTAAACAGGGCTACTGGACATTAAGTTTATAAGTCTCAAATGTTCAGTTGTTCTTGTCCTGAAAAAAAAAATTCAGTTGTTCTTGTTCAGTGATTATAAACGTTGGTTAGTTCCTGACATGACTCTTAGAGTTGTGAGTTCAATACGAAGCTACAGCAGTAGTGAACAAGTAAATTGAAGGGTTAGAGGGAGATAACTCAGGACTTCCAATCGTAACAATACTACTACGCAAGGAATGAGAATGATATAATTGTATATATATTATATAATTATAATTATTCACCCCAGTGATTTTAATAAGGGTTTCGGTTCGAAATATCTAGCACCTGAAGAAGGCCGAAGCGTACAAATGTCGTACAAATGGCAACAAAGATGAGGACAATAGTCCGAATAATGTAAATACTGTAAATATTACCTCATCTCCGAAATATAGACAAACACTAGAGAAGTAGCAGCAGGCAGCCAGCAATCTAATCAGCAGTGAATGTCATGTATATGACTCTTCTTCTTCTATGTGCCCTGTCCCTTCAGGACGTAGGCGATCATGGCTTTCCACGTCTCCCTATCCCTGGTGGCTCTTAGCACGCCTTCTCCTGTTACATCATACAACCCTTGGTCCATCATCCACCTGCTCAAGCCCATAAATCTAAAATATAAATATATTGAAACAAGCATGGCCACAAAATGGGGGATCAGTTTATATATTTATTATAATATTGATTTCATCCCCCACTTTATATCGACATTATAATTTCTTATAAACAGATGACATATATCTTTTTCGATGTGCCCTGTCCTTTTAGGACGTATGTGATCATGGCTTTCCACACCTCCTTATCCCTGGTGGCTCTTAGCACGCCTTCTCCTGTTACACCATGCAACTCTCCTTCCGTCATCCAATTTATTAGGTCCTTCACATATGTTATCCGCTGCTTTCTTCTGTGTAATTTTCCCTCTATCTGGCCAGTTAGCATCAGATTTTCCAACCCCTCTGTCCTCATTCCATGTCCTGGGAACTTCAACTGTCTCTTCCTGATACTCAGTATTAATTTCCTTTGTCTTTCCTTCAGTTCCAAAACCTTATCATTGCTCACATGATCTATCCATGATATTCACAGCATCTTTCTGGAGAATCACATTTCAGTTGCTTCAGGTTTTTCCTTCATCGTTGATGATATTGTCCAACATTCACTGCCATATTAAAGAACCGACATCACATAGCAATCCAGTACTCTCTTCTTTGTTTCTAATGAAATTGTCTTGTTTCTTAATACTTTACTCGACTTCTGGAAGGCTTCCTTTGCCATGCCAATTCGCCTCCGGATCTTTACTGCAGTATATTTACTAAGTTTATTACGAGACAAATGGCTTTACGGTTAAAAGCCTGAGGTTATGATTTCGGTGAAATCTCTCTTGTGAGTTCAGTTTACAATAGATCAAAACTAGACGATACCACAAAAAATTAGTATGTTATGAAATGTTATGAGTTATTCTTAGAGAAAAAAAAGAATATTTGTTTTGAATTTATAACCTTAATGATTTATTTACTAGCTTAAAAGAAAAAAGAAAACATTGAAAGGCTTACCGATAAGAATTTAGAAACACTTAAATTATTTAGAGAAAGAATTAAGTCATATTAAGAAATACATAACTATTAAAATAAATCATTATTAAGAGAAATAACAATTATTATTATAATTATTTTAATATTTATTATTTATTATATTATTATAAAAATGGACTATAATTATGATGTTATAAACACGGGAATAATAATTATTATTAATAATTATTATTAATAATTATTATTAATAAAGTGAAACAATCATTATTAAAGGAAATAATTAAGAAATATAAAGAAATAAATAATTATTGAGAATAATAATCATTAACAGAGATAACAATTATTATTATAATTATTATAATAATTATTATTAATTATGTTATTATAAGCATGTTCTATAATTATATTATTAGAAACATGGGAATAATAATAATAATTAATAATTATTATTAAAAGAGATAATTAAAAACATTAAGAATTAAATAATTAAGAAATATTAAGAAATTAGATACACTTCAAAATAGATTCAGTTGGGAGTTTTGGAGTTTTGCTGTATATTTACCAGGTTTGGTTAGCGAAGGTTAGTAAACGGACAACACTGAAGCCGGTTTCGCCAACGACTGATTTAGCTTATCAACGAATACAAATATCCCTTTGAAAGACTCCTACATCTAATGTCATCCAACCACATAAAATGACCCAGAACTCAAAGAAATTATATAAATAAAAAAATATTAAATAAAGCGTTTAGTACAGAATTCACTCTAGGCTATCTAGATCTATATACATCTGAAGAATGCCGGAGAATACAATCGAAACGTTGTAAGAGCTGCACCAAATAGGAGGATAATATTTGATTTTCTAGGCGCCGCTTAGATGTGTCACAAGGTTGAAAATGTGGAATACGAACTCACTATTTCGTTTTATTTGGGTCCTAGCGAGACAAGCTTGTTAACCATCACCTCGAGATGCTCGAGATGAGGAGAATAGTGCGAATATAATATACTGTAAATAAGAAAAATTACTCATCCCAGACGTTAAAAAAATTGTAATTATTTACCTTAAACGGGGAGATATTAATTCGTTCTGATTCGCATTACCATTATGAATATATATGAATATTATATAATTATTGGAGACAATCAGTTTTCTGCTTGTATTCAATTGGTCAGCTGCTTAATCAGACGAATCTTTGCAAATACACTTAAACAGGTATGGAGGAAAAGTATTAATCTATTTAAAGTTGTCATGTAACAAACAGACAAATATAAAAAAACAGCTTGAATTTATACATGTAAATCACTGAAAGTTCCTTAGTCTATGACCACGGAATACCTCAGACTTGCAGAACAATAAACACCTGCCTCCAGTTTTCAAAACTCACAATACTAAAGTTGGAAAAATTGAATAAGAAAGTCTTATTGCTCCACTGTAGATCTATTCGATATCTCTCCAAGAGATTACAAATCTTCAAAGCATCTATGTCAGGCAGAATTTCTTCAATCAAAATTAAATTAATAACGCTTCGAAGAGTTTATCTGGGCGTCCAATGAAGATGAGAACTTATTACGCGCGGTAAAGTGGAAAGAAATATGTCCAGGCCAAACGGAATATTACGACTGAATAAACATTTCATCCGAGTTTATTGCACTTTATTTTTGTTTGTACAAATACAGCAGCCTGGGAGTTCGGAGGAGTAAAGAATTCATGTTGCAAGTGTGACAGCGAAATACTAGATGGGTAGAGGCTATTTTTCCAAGAAAGGAGATCATGTCGAGCTTTATTAAATAAGTACGATCAATAAACTGGGTAATATGTGCGTCAGTGGACGCACCGGTACGATTTCTTCCATGAAATTAAAATGTGAGAATGTTACATGATTGACAAAAATATATATATTTACGAAAAAAGTATTACAAGATTTACATGAAATATATATGCATGACTTTGCCGAGTTTGTTTGCAAGGAGTGGTGAATTAGATCTGTCGACCAACGTTGGTTGACCTAACAAGGTAAAAGAATTCGGTTTGTTTTACTATTTTACCATTGATATAATCAGACACCATATAGAATTATGAAGAAATTCATTAGGAACATTAATAATGAGTATAAAATCATTTATAATGAGCGGAACGAGAAAAAGGTTTTCGAGGTAAAGTAGACATTGCATTGTTACAGATTATCTTAACACACACAAAAACAGACAAATATATATTATACTCACCCGCGGACAGCTCATCAGTACGGTTAGACTCCGATTGATACATAACACAAGCTCGAAACCCGACCGAATTGGCATCAGTCGGCGACTCTACCCCTGGGCCACGGGGCGTTCGGTGGAAGAAGGTAGTCTTTTTAGCACATATCATATTACGTGCCCAATAGCTAGCGTGCTCAAATTCATTTTTACTGAATGAGCGATGCGTACACGCTAGAGTGGCTACTGTTTTTCAAAGTCTACCTTTCTTCTAGAGTGCTCAATATATATATATATATATATATATATATATATATATATATATTTTTTTAAATATATTTATATGCAAAGAAATAATGAAGTTTATTGCAGATATTTGGTGTGTTTAAATCTTTATTTTTAATGGATAATTGTGTTTGAAATAGACATTATTTTTAGATTGTTTTCTATTTTATTTTAAACAGTAAACGCTTGAATTAAGAAAAATCGATTAATTTCTTTCTAGATTGTACTATTTACCTTTCGGATACGAAATTTAGCTGACGTCGGCTTGAAATAAGATCTGAACGATAGCGTGCGAATTATTTAAATGAATTTTGCTGGTCTCTGTAAATGAGTGGTGTAAAAACAGTTTCCCCTACAAAGTTTGCATCATGACGGAGAATTCATTTTCAATACCAAGCTTTTCAAAGAGTGCAAGCTAATAGATGTGAACATAACACTTTAATCGGTATTTTTAGTGAATATTTGTATTTGAGCAGACTCACCGTTTATTTATTAAGCAGCTCATTTGTTTATTTTGGTTTACTGACCTGAATGTTCAAGAAAAAGAAAAATAAGTAACGATGTATGGCAGAATAAAAATCTTTCGAAATATTAAAAGTACATTGCATTTTATAGAAAATTATTATATATATATATATATATATATATATATATATAATACACAAGCAGAGTTGAACGAAAATTGCTATTTTGTAGTCATGTAAAACATACTAATGTTATAAATTTTAAATATATATATATATAGTCATCCGGAGACAGATCTGTTTCACTGCATCGCAGCTCATCAATACGGTTAGACTCCGATTGCTCTTAACCCAGGATTGAAACCCGACCGAATTGGCGTCAGTCGGCGATTCTTTATGTGTGTAGTTGCATACGTACGTACATACGTACGTGTGTGTATATATATATAGTGTAAGACAAAGTCGAAAACATATGTATATCTGTGTGTGTACATATATATATATATATATATATATATATATATATATATATGTGTACGTACGTGTATATATATAGTGTAAGACAAAGTAGAAAACATTTACTTGTTAACCATATGATCTTCATGAATTCTTTGAACTAAATTTATTATGTTGGTACCAACTATATTGGTACCAAATGGGTTATGTTGGTACTAAATTTGTTATGTTGGAACCTGTATGACTAATTCAATCCGCTAAAATTCTGAAGGACAAAAATTTTGTCCTTTTTTTTGTTTTGAGGAACGCACCCCAAAATTTCGTAAAAGTATTTTTGATTTTGTAAGACCATATATATATATATATATATATATATATATATATATATATATATATTCTCAGTTTTCGGATTATAAGCTGTTGAGTATTTAGATGTTGTGGATAAACATTTTTTTTCAATTACTTTCGACTTTCGCAGACATTATGAAAACCCGGTGTGATGTCTGTATGGGTGTTAGAATTTGTCTGCTTGTAATGTGGGCGTCTTTGCGAAGAATAGATTTGTCTAGCGTGACCTCTTATATAAAAGATTCAAATGAACGTTTTTTTTTTTATTCTTTCTGCGAAAAAATGTACATGACCCCATCAGCAAATACCAATCTGATGAAGTTATCAAACCAGGAGCTCTTATGTGAGGGAGATCCGGTATTATACATTTAAACAATCAGAAAGTTTTTGAAACAACAGTTCTTTGCTAAAGCATTGAAAACATCCATAAATGCAAAGTTATTGTTGTAATTTGTACTTTTTATTATTTTCTAAGTCAGTCATACCACCCACCCTTTGTATTGATTACTACTGCCATATGCGGTTGAGTGTCCCTGCTATCCACTTAGGGGTCTTTGACAAAATCCAACGAAGAATCTGTAATGTAATCGATCCCGACTTGGCAGCTCAGATAGAGTCACTTTCTCACCAGCGCAATGTGGCTTCCCTGTGTCTCTTCCACAAATACTTTTACGGCTTCGGCTCCAATAAACTTAGCTCTCTGGTGTCTCTTATGTATGAATTTTCTCAAGCCACAAGATTAGCAAATAGATTCCACCAGATTCTTTACTCGCACTTCCCGCTTTTGGAATTTTCTTCCATTTACTTGCTTCCCCGAGAATTACAATCTCCAAGAATGTAAAGTCAATAGTCATCTCTCATCTCACTTAACTGCATCCTGTCTCTCATGCTCCTTTCTCCATCCACTCCACACTCATCAGTATTCTCATCCTTCTCTTACACACTTCCTGACACCCACTATAACCTGTCACTCTTTCTCATAACTTTTCTCCTATGTAACCCCCTGCGCACCAGTGGCAGTAAACTGCCTTGCTTGGGGCAATATGATTATTAAAAAAAATTCAATATATTTATATTCCAGAAAATATAAATAAATCTAAAAGTCATGGATGTGTAGCTAATCAGTATTTCATTGACTGACTGATTCGTCTTTTACGGCTTATCAACAGACATGAAATTATTATGCAAATATAAAGTGGGTATCAATTTTATATTACATACAATATATAAATTGATCCCTTACTTTATGGCCACAGTTATCCTTCTCTTACCCACTTTCTGGCACCCGTTATAACCTGTCACTTGTCTCCTAACTTTCCACCTATATAACCCCCTGCGCACAGTGGTAGTAAATTACCTTGCTTTGCGAGATATGATTATAAAAATAACTTGATGAATGCTTGTGCGATCATGTTTTTTACTTCTTCCAAGGAAATGATTTTTGGCGATCAGGTCTCGAAAGAGACATGACTGACTGGGCAGAAGATTGTCCCGCAGTAGGTTGCCATTGCTTTCTGAGGTAGACTAGTTGCCGACCAATCTGTCCTGTTAATTGATTCATAGCTACAGAGGGAAGAGACGTATTATATTATTAAGTAGGAATTAGTGGGGGATCAGTTTATTACTTTATAATAATAGAAAACCGATCCATCACTTTATGACCAGTAGAAGCTTTAATTGTTTTCAACTATTATGTTCAATCAGTCACGCTTGGGCGATCATGTCTCGAAAGAGACATGACTGACTGGGCAGCAGATTGTCCCGCAGGAGGTTGCCATTGCTTTCTGTGGTAGACTAGTTGCCAACTAAGACTATAGAACCCAATCTGTCCTGTTATTTAACCCATAACTGGAAGGAATAGACGGATTAATACCTTTCCCAAGAGTATTTGCACGTAAGTGAATGTAATGAATTCGGCTGGAATTCGAACTCGGCTCCCCGGTTTCTCGTTCCGAGACGATATCCAATGCTCCACAACATACATAATTCGAACTTTGCTCTCACGTTCAAGACCAATATCTACTATACCCACAGCGCAAATCCGTAAGTAGCAACCGCACAACAAAAGAAGAAATGGCTAGATATTTTGAGCACTTTCGTGGATTCCAATGCATGAATATGAGAGAGACAAGAGTGTTTGGAAGGGGACCCTCACCACAAATAACTATAAACGCAATGAGCTGATCTGACGTCAGTTTTTCATATTTATTTTTTCTTTAAGGTTTCTTCTCGTTGGCATTTCTATATCACACTCAACCTCACACGATGCTATTTGTTGGCAAATATCATTTGTTTTCTCGGATTTTCTTCAGCTTGACTTCTCCGCAATTGAACAGCAATATGGCCGGATAATTGAAGAAGAATGACACAAGGAATCACGCACTGACTCATGTGTGTCCTACTGACTGAGAAAGGGATTGAGGGGGTGGGGCGATAGATATGCGTTGTCACGAAAATCTATTTATATTGTACGCATCTTTAATGAAATATAAAGAAATCGATAATACCGGGGAAATATGTCGGCAAGAATAGCAATTTACATATTTACATATGTTGATATACTGTGTCTAAAGTCATAGACACTAGCATGTATATCTAATGTAGTATATTCGAATAAATACACATCTATCTATCTATCTATCTATCTATCTATCTATCTATCTATCTATCTATCTATCTATACCCATCTCTTCACTATCTATCTATCTATCTATCTATCTATCTATCTATCTATCTCAGTCTGTTCATATCTATCTATCTATCTATCTATCTATCTCAGTATGTTCGTATATATATATATATATATATATATATATATATATATATATCTTTTTAAATTATTCTTTCCGTCATAGAAACAGTTTGTGAGGCATGAATTAGTGTCCAAATTACGCAAAAATAAAGATAACATTGACATCACATTTTAAGAGATATACAGGGTGTTCATATAATTCGTGTGCATTTTAATATATTCATAATTTATTTGTATTTGCGATAGAAGTAATTTGTAAATAGAATTAGAGAGAACTAAATCTATATTTTTTAAGGTTTTATTGAAATTTCATTTAATTTTCTACATGTTCTCCATCATTAGCAATACAAAGGGTAATACGATTTTGCAGTTCACGGAAAACATTTACCAACTGATTTACAGTAATGCCTGAAATCACATTAGTTATTTCATCTTTCAAATCTTCTAATGAACTAGGTTTGGTTGTATACACAATTATTTTCACATGAAAAAAATCTAATGGTGTTCAATTTGGTAAACGGTGAGGCTAATAAAATGGTTCACCTTTTTCGATCGATCTGTTAGGAAATTCCTGATTTAGAAACTGTCTAACACGCAGAGCAAATTAACAAGAAGCTCCACTGTATTATCACTCCAGTTTAATTGTTCAAGATCATTTTTTACAGATTATTTTAATCACAAATACAAATAGAGTTATAATTTTTTAATGAGCACACACACTTTATAGACACCCTGTATTTACCAAAATGAATTAGAAATATCTTGAAATACTAAAGAGTAAATATATTAGTGATATCAGCCAAATGCAGACGACAATTCTACTCCTTCAGATTTTTTTCTCGCACTTCTCGCTTGTAGAACTCGCTTCCATATTCTTGCTTTCATGACGGCTACAACCTCCACGAATTTAAATGCAATGTCAATGCTCATTTCTTAACCACTTGACTCTAGTTCTTTCTTCACCACCCTGTATATCCTTTCCTTTCTCTCTACCTTTGCAACTGTCATCACACCTGTATTCCCATCTTTCTCTTGCTCCCTTCTTTGACACCCACTGTAACTGTTTTTTCTTTCTCTTTACTCTCCTCCCATCTAATCTTTTACTCTTATGTAGCCCTTCTGCGCATCAGTAGCGTTATGCCATTGCTTGGGGTGAAGCAATTAAAAAACAAAATCTCTGCTCAAGTGACTCAACTATACTCTACCAGTCTGCATGAAAAAATCAAACATTTATGCGCTAAATTAAAAAAAATATAAAAAGTCGACAGTTTAACCATCGCATCATGTTTTTTTTAATCGTATCACCCCGAGCAAGGTGGTAACGCCACTGATGTGCAGGGGGCTACGTAATGATCAAAAGATTGGAAAAGATAAAGCCGAAAACCACATCCTAAATAGGGAACAAGGGATATGTCTCTTAACCTGTTCAATAGACGTGGGTGGAGTGTGAACCGGGCGATAGATAGATCTATCTACTCCAATTTTAAAAAAAAATGAGAAGATTGGAAAAGAGAAAGCCGGAAACCACATCCTAAACAGGGAACAAGGGATGAGCCTCTTAACGTAATGTGTGTGCGTGCGTGTGTGTGTGTGTGTGTGCGCGCGCACGCGCGTATGTATTTGGGAAGCAATGTTTCTTTTAAACATTTTTCATTGAAGACGATTGAAAAAAAAAGATTTGATTAAGTTTTAGTTAATTATTCTACTATATATATATATATGTATATATATATTTGTAATGAATTATTTTGAACATTATTTTTACCGATACTCGTATTTAAGTAGATATTCTGTTTTTAATTAAACAGTATTTTTATATTTATATCTACCGGCCTGATTATTTACGATAAATTTTTATTACGAAAATGTGTGCTATCCAGCAAGATTCGAACCTGCGACCCCTATTACATAGGGGAAGTATACCATTTGATCTGGTACCGTCTTGACCACTCAACCATGAATTTGTTTACAGCAAATCGAAAATTGTGTTATATAAGCATGATAAAAACCTCGTCTGATCATGAGGCTTTGGTTAAAAATTGTATTTCATTTTAATTATATATTGAAAGAAAATCTTTGTCCAAAGCTCACAATATATTCATAAAACAATTAAAAATGCAAATAAAGAGCAAATATATATTATTTGACACGTATTTATATTTTATATCAGTCAGTCAGTTAAGTGCCATACGTGATACACGCTTGGGCGATCATGTCTCGCAAGAGACATGACTGACTGGGCAGAAGATTATCCAGCAGTAGGTTGCCATTGCTTTCTGCGGTAGACTGGTTGCCGACCAAGGCTATAGAACCCAATCTGTCCTGCTATTTAACCCATAACTGGAAGGAAGAGACGAATTAATACCTTTTCCAAGGGTATTTGCGCGTAAGTGAATACAATGGATACAACTGGAATTCGAACTCGGCTCACCGTTTCTCGTTCTGAGCCGATATCCACTGTATACAAATTATTAAAACAGGTAGTGAAAAAGTATTTCGACAGTTCCGAAATAGTGTTTAAAATTAATGTTTTGAGTATATTTCATGCTCGAATGTGTATGAATTTTTAATCCGTTAGAAGGTGTTAGCTATCTTGATGGTCAGTTCATCCCAAGACGTCGCACTAACAGTACTGCAGGATGCCAAAGCAAAGAGAGCTGTCGAAACATCTTAAGAATCGAATTATTTCTGTGCATAAAGAAAAAAAAACTATCGTAAGATTTCTAAAGACCTATGTATACCTGTGGGCACTGTTGGGTACATAATTAAGAAATGGAAATCCTTCGGTACTCATGAGAATATGCCAAGAACAGCTCAGCCACTCAGTTAAGTGCCATACGTGATACACGCTTGGGCGATCATGTCTCGAAAGAGACATGGATGACTGGGCAGAAGATTATCCTGCAGTAGGTTGCCATTGCTTTCTGCGGTAGACTGGTTGCCAACAAAGGCTATAGAACCCAATCTGTCCTGTTATTTAACACATAACTGGAAGGAAGAGACGGATTAATACCTTTCCCAAGGGTATTTGCGCGTAAGTGAATGCAATGAATTCAGCTGGAATTCGAAACACTGTACAAAATATCACAAAAATGTTCACAGAAAACAGTCAGTCACTCAGTTAAATGCCATACATGATACACGCTTGGGAGATCATGTCTCGAAGGAGACATGAATGACTGGGCAGGAGATTATCCCGCAGTAAGTTGCCATTGCTTTCTGCGGTAGACTAGTTGTCAGCCAAGGCTATAAAACCCAATCTGTCCTGTTATTTAACACATAACTGGAAGGAAGAGACGGATTAATACCTTTCCCAAGGGTATTTGCGCGTAAGTGAATGCAATGAATTCAACTGGAATTCGAACTCGGCTCCCCGGTTTATTGTTCCAAGCCGATATCCACTGGACCACCAGGCACATCTGAAAATAGTACAGCGAGTAAAAAAATGACCCTTTTTTGACTCGGAGTGAACTTCAAAATGATCTTAGCAAAGCAGGATCTCACGTATGCAAGAGGACCATAATTTCTGAACTTCACCTACAACAATTAAAATCTCACTCCCCTCGCAAACCCTATGACTAAAAAACGTCATTTAAAATCCAGACTTGAATTTACTAAAACTAATTTACAAAAGCATGATGATTGTTATAAGCAACTTTTATGGTCTGCTGAAAGCAAGATTGAACTTATAGCCACAACGATGTTACCCATGTTTAGAGAAATGATGGAACAGTCTTCAATCAAAAAACACCATCCCCACTGTGAAGCACAGAGGCGGTAGCATTAAGGTCTTGGGATGCTTTGCCTATAATGGTACTGGACAACTGAAATTTATTGAAGGCGCAAAGAATGCAGCCTAACATATTCAGATTTTAGAATACTGCTTGCAGTCATTAGTTGAGAAATTAGAGGTTTGACCAGATTGGGTTTTTCAACAGGATAATGATGCAAAACATACAGCAGTAAGTGACACGTGCATGGATTCAAAACAATAACATTAACGTGTTGACATGGCCCAGCCAATCGCCGGACATAGATCCAATAGAAAATTTTTGGAGAACACTGAAAAATGATATTCGTGAAAGGCGACCAAACAACCTCAGCAAATTGAAAGCTTTGCAGAAGAAGAGCGGGCTAAAATTCCCACCAAATCATTCCTCGTAGAGAGCTACAGGAAGATACTGAGAGCAGTGGTTGCAAATGAAGGAGGATTAACTAAATATTAAACACATTTGAAGCATAATATACATTCTGTCCAATTACTGTTTTTACGACATGTTTTAATAATTTGTATATAAAATATATATACGTGTCAAATAATTTATTTTTGTTGTTTATTTGCATTTATAATTGTTTTACGAGTACTTTGTGAGTTTAGAAAATGCTTGTTCTAAAATGTATGATTCTAAATCTATTTTTTACTGTCCAACTACTTGTTTCACCTCACTATATATATATATATATATATATATATATATATGTGTGTGTGTGTGTGTGTGTGTCTGTGTGTGTGTTTGTGTTTGTGTGTGTGTATTTAGGCAGTAGATTTTCTTTTAAAATCAGATTAAATAAATTGCAAACATTATTTGTGCTTAATTTTAATAAAATCCGTTGACACTCACGGATAATCTTTCGCGTATTACAAATAAAAGATGTCAGAAATGAACTGTAACATTGACAGATGTTATTTTCATTCATTTCTTAAGTACTCAAGTACTTTCAACCTCTTTCCGAGATCATCTTCAGGGGTGTGAGTTAGGTGAGAAATGTAACTGTAAAACTGTTGCTGAAGAATCTATTAAATTTTATTTAAAATAAGCAAATATAATGTTTGCAACTTCATATATATATATATATATATATATATTTGTTGTTTAATAATTTACTTTTTGGTCATAATAAAATTAGACTAATGCACATCTGTATTGAAAGTGTTCAATAAAATTTTATTGGAGAACTTTGGAATATTCTTTATTTGTAAACGAGTTATAACGCGACCTAGGTTTCTACCATGTGGTGTCTTTAGGCGATTTGCATTAACAGTTTTAGTTTGTTTTGTTTTTGTGTGCTTGATTATGCTTAGAGGTCCCGTTGTTGTTGTGGTAAATCAAAGGTGCCGTTGCTTTTTAAAAAAGAACAATCAAACAACGGCACCTTTGATGTACCACAAGGTTCGTATGGCGGAGCAGAAATTTAAGAATTGATTGGTATATAAATTTTAAATAAAACCATCGTAAAATTCATATATAAAACTACGAATTATACAGAGATGACAGTTATAATGGTAAAATAAGGAAAGACCCTTTCAAATTATTCAAAAAACTAGATTTGAGATAATAGTAGTAACTAGTCGAAAAGTAGACCATGATTTAGATGTGGAATTAAATTTACAAACTAGCAATGTCTCGCCATTCATGAAAGCAAACACAAAGTTAAATACATGGACCATCCCAAATGCATAATCACATTCACATAGGAATAGAACACAGGCTATCAAAAACAGTATGTGATGAAAAGAAAACCTATGAAGACATTAAGAAAATCTAGCCATAAGAACATTTTAGAATACAATTCTCAACCAAGCAGACAGAAAATGTGATGATAGAAAACAAAACATTATCTGGTTCAACCCACCATATAACTTAAGAACCAAAATAAGATATTTTTGAAACTGAGTGATAAAAAGTTTCCAAAAAACTCAGAATTAAACAAAATGTTCAATAGGAATACAATCAAGCTAAGTTCTAATTTAGAAAGTTTCATAAAGAAACAAAACCTCAGAAATTGAAATAGCTTTGTACAAAACAAGACTACTAATAAAGAATGCTACTGCAGGGACAAAAATAAATGCCCATTTCAAGGACCTGTAATACAAAAGAAGTCATTTACAAAGTACATTTCTTAAACAGTCAAAACAAATTACATTTGGGATCAACCAAATGCATTTTAAGACCAGGTAGTTCAATCACAGGTCTACATTTAAAATAGAAAAATTAAAAAATTGTACAGAATTGGCTAGACACGTGTGGAAATTGAACTTAAAATATGGAAAAGTCGCAGACATACCGTGGAGTATCGTGAAAGCAGCCAAGTCTTACAATGGTGGCAAGGAAATAAAGTTACTAATAATGCTGTTTAGAAACAAAAATGAATACTTGAAGGAAAAAACAGAAATTATGACTAAGTGTAACTATAGCATAAAATACCTATTACGTTCATACAACAATGGCTGAAAACGTTAGAATTTCGCAAAAATTGCGCGTTCAAAAGTACCCCGTTACATGGGCGTTCAAATTATTCCAAGTTATGTGAGTGCTCATAAAAATTAACACTAAAATCTTTTATTACAAATTGCCTAAAGGCACCACATGGTAGAAACCTACGTTGCGTAATTACTCGTTTACAAATGAAATATATATATATATATATATATATATATATATATATATATATATTGAGGGTTTAATTGGATTTAACAAACGTCATTTTAACAATCTTGTGTAACCAAATAAATTAAATATCTACAGATATGTAGATATTTTAACAATCATGTAGATTTTTTTAACAATCTTGTTTAACCAAATAAATTAAATATCTACAGATATGTCTGTCTTTTAAAGATTTAGTAAAGGAATGTCATTAAGTACATATCAAACAAGAGCGGGAACAGCTAGATGAAGCTTGACATTGCTTGGCTGGATATTAGAATAACTCAGAACCAATATTGGCAGCAAATCTTCTACATATTAATAGAAAATGAGTAATTCAGAAAATATATGAAGTCTAAAATGCGTGTAAGGCAACGATGCATCTTCTCCCCAGACATGATTTATTTATACAGCGAGGCAATATAGAGAGAATATTGGTTCCTAGTGGGATTCATTATTAGCGGCTACAATCTTAACATAAGATACACAGTTAACAGGAAAATGGTACTAAATGAACAACATGCGGTAGTAAAGTAAATTGCGACGAAAACACTAATTGCAAGAAGATAGAATGTATGGTTGTTGTGGATTATGACTGAGAAACCACACAAAATAATTAATAAAAAAAGCAAAGATGAAGATAGAAAATGTAAGTTCTATTGAACGAAAATATACAGAGTGGAACACGTGCTAGTCAATTCAGGAATATTAGCTAGTAAGAATCAATATATACAGTCTTGTAGTGAAGAAGTATGTCGATGTCATGAGTCTATATCCAAAACAACTCCAACTTAATAGGCATCAACTTACTGACCAACTAAGCGGCTGTAAAACTTTCTCTGACAATCACAATATTTATTTGTGTAAAAAATACACAAATTGTGGCATAAAACCGAAAAAGGGAAGGGGTAGAGCGTGCTCTTCAGTTAGCTATCCTATACCTAGCTAAAAACTATCATGACCCATTCATTCATTACGATTTGCCCAATCACCAAAAGAACACTATCCATTATCACCCAATAATTCATACACCACAATACCACATGTTTAGGAGAGACACCTAAAATGTGGGGAGATAACCCATGACAATAAAAATGTGTTTATATACAATATGATACATAAGTTAAAACGCGCCCTCTGCCCAAAGGCAGGGAGCTGACAGTGAGAAATGCAGTCGCAACGAGAAAACTCACTATGACAATCACTATATTTAGCTGACCCTCCCACTAAGGGCAAAATGTGACACATGGTCAGTTATGAGTGGGAATTTCCGGGCTATATGGCCCGCCCCCAAAATACTTGTCTATTTTTCCCCAGTCGTGCTTCTACCCTTCGGCGGAACCACGACTGGGTTATTGCTCTCTGATCGGAAGCAGAGAGCGCCCTCTGCCCGAAGGCAGAGAACTGACAGTGAGAAATGCCGTCGCAACGAGAAAAATCTCGGTGACTCGCACTATCGTTCTCTGTATAGGCAGGATTATATTTGCACATCAGGCGAGTAAATGTGTAAAAAGAGGTTCTCCCCAACAGTGGTTATTAGCAAAAGAAATACCACGATATGCAAAATAAATATTAGAGATACCAAAATCAAAAAAGTACAAAAGTTTAGACAACAGAGAGGCGTAATAACAGACAACGGTAAGTGCGACGCCGAAACTTGAGGACATATTGGGATAACGAAAATTCATTTCAAAAGTTAAGCAAAGTATTAAGAAACGAATATATCATTAACAACAAACAATGTTTATTGCACTGTTATGTAAAATTGATCTTTATATATGGCAGTTAGTATTGGCCAATTTTCTCAGCGATGAAGAAGAAGCTTGAAGCAATACAAATTTGGCTCTACGGGAGGAATACAATGGAACGAGCATGAGAGCAACATGGAAGTACAATAAACAATGAAAACTGAACAGAGTGAAGGTGAGAGAGAAGAATGAAAGAAAGAAAAATACAACCTACATGTAAAGTTTCAGTGAAGGAATGGTGAAGCATTATTTTGAAAATTATGAAGAGCTACAATTATCCACATGGCAATAAATACTAAAGATTTCATGAAATACATTATGTTTTTAAAAAAAGCTTGGGTCGCTTAATAATTATGTCCGTTAGTGTACAAAGTACAGGAGATCGTGAAAACATAAGAACTCGACTGTCATGAAAATTTAGTTTAGTTTGGCTTGCTTTATGGCATCTGAATCCTTTTTGTCATTTCATGTCGAAATTTATATTCCTTGGCATCATTTATAATTGCTATTTCATAAGATTTGTTGCTGGTAATTATTTTTCTAAAAAAATCTGGTACAATTGTTCTGTTTTTACGAAAAATATGTCTGGTAAGATTTTTCTACAAAAATATATGTCTGGTAATTTTTTTTTTACAAAAATATACATGGGGCAAAATTTTGCATTAAAAATATATATTGATGGTGATTTATGTTTTACAGAAATGTATAACTGCTATTTTTTATCTTTTGTTGCAAAAATGTGTTGCATGTATATTGTTTTTACAAAAATTTATGACTGGTAATGTTCTTATTTTTACAAAGTTTATAGCTGTCATTCTTTTTATCTGGCATTCTTTTGTTACAAAAATATATTTCGATGTTACAAAATGTGTTAGAAATTGTTTAAAGAATAATACATATCTGTAAAGAAATACTGTGTTACAAAAATGTATTTCGATGTTACAAAATGTGTTGGAAATTTTTTAAACATTAATACATATCTGTGAAGACATACTGTGTTACAAAAATATATTTTGATGTTACAAAATGTGTTGGAAATTTTTAAAAGAATAATACATATCTGTGAAGAAATACTGTGTTACAAAAATGTATTTCGATGTTACAAAATGTCTTGGAAATTTTTTAAACAATAATACATATCTGTGAAGAAATACTGTTACAGAATTGTATCTCGATGTTACAAAATGTGTTGGAAATTTTTTAAACAATGATACATATCTGCGAAGAAATACTGTGTTACAAAAATGTATTTCGATGTTACAAAATGTGTTAGAAATTTGTTAAACAATAATACATATCTGTGAAGAAATACTTTGTTACAAAAATGTATTGCAGTCAATTCTTTTATTTTATTTTATTTTTTGCAAAAATGTATTTTTGTTTTTTAGTTACAATAATGTATATCGAGTAATTTCTTTATTTTCGGTCAGAGTTGTTAAATATGTATATATTTTAATTCACTTTTGTTACAAAAATACATCGCTGATATTTTTAGGTTATTTTGTTTGTATAGCTATTTTCTTTTACAAAATACGTATTGCTGGTATCTTTTTATTTTATGAAAATATGTTGCAATTCATTTTGTTTTTTTGTGTTTGGTTTTGCAAAATTATATTGTCGTTATTTTTGCCTAACTTGAGCTACCACCCTGGTAGGTATTGATCTGGGAACAACAGCAATTCCACCTTTCTCAAAAACACCCGATTAGAAGCCTTGCTGCTGGATGTTGTTCATCGTCATATCCAGGACGAATATCATAATGGCATGCCATATATAGAAGAGATTTTGTCTGTAGATCTTATAATTATATAGCTACTTGCTTTGAATGTACGTAGGATAACGCCTACAAACACACACACAAACGCACGTATATGCATTTCTGTCTGTGCGTGTGTGCAATTTTTTTTACCAAGCAATGTGTGTTTCTGTGCTAGAGAGACGGAGAAAAGGTGAATATTTATTAACCAACCCAGAAGCCTAATTGCCTCTGGCAAACGAGATCCAAATTTCTAAAATTTTGCTTTTGTATGTAGAGCTGCCGTTGGCAATAGATAGATAGATAGATAGATAGATAGATAGATATAGAGCAGACTAAAATATACACAAGGATAGATAGATAGATAGATAGATAGATAGATAGATAGATAGATAGATAGTATAGCAGACTAAAATATACACAAGGATAGATAGATAGATAGATAGATAGATAGATAGATAGATAGATAATAAGCAGACTAAAATATACACAAGGATAGATAGATAGATAGATAGATAGATAGATAGATAGATAGATAGATATGAGCAGACTAAAATATACAAAAGGATAGATAGATAGATAGATAGATAGATAGATAGATAGATAGATGTGAACAGACTGCGAAAGATAGATAGATAGATAGATAGATAGATAGATAGATGTGAACAGACTGCGATAGATAGATAGATAGATAGATAGATAGATAGATAGATAGATAGAGCAGACTAAAATATACACAAGGATAGATAGATAGATAGATAGATAGATAGATAGATAGATAGATAGATAGATATGAGCAGACTAAAATATACACAAGGATAGATAGATAGATAGATAGATAGATATGAGCAGACTAAAATATACAAAAGAATAGATAGATAGATAGATAGATAGATAGATAGATAGATGAACAGACTGATAGATAGATAGATAGATAGATAGATAGATAGATAGATAGATAGATAGATAGATAGATAGATAGTGAACAGACTGCGATAGATAGATAGATAGAAAGAAAGAAAGAAAGAAAGAGACTAAGATAGATAGATTGATGTTTAGAGGCGTGTTTACAGACGTGTATATATAAATATCTTTTTAGGGGCGTTCATTCACGAAGCAGACATCTATGCAGACATGTATGCATACGTGAATAATTGAATGCCGTCGCTTTCACATATAATAAAAACGAACATGTTACGATTTTAATACTTGCGGCTTAGTTCGAGACTAAACCGCGTTAAATAAAATTTCCCCAAACTTTGATGTCAGGCATTTGTCCTCAAGACTTTATTCAATATTCATTGTGTAGTGATTCCCACAAGCAGCGGCTGATTTACGAATGTAATTCTAACGTTTTACATGGTGAATGCAGAAGTTGTAGATGTTAAGTGACTGATATTATACCCACAGTTAAATCAAGAATTTAACATTATCGTGACATCTTTACTATGAAGTTTTACGCAAAATAAAGGATAAATAATTGGGATTTAATGAAGAAATTTTACCTGTAAATGACAGGTAATGTGATAGGAACCGACTTGGTGGCTCGACTACAGCCACTTCTCCACCGACGAGATGTGGCCTCCCTTTGTCTGTTCTATAATTACTTCCATGGCTTCTGCTCGAACGAACTTCAGTCACTGGTGTCTCTGCAACAGGTGTTTACTCTTGCAACCAGATTGGCAACTGGGTACCACCCATTCGCAGTTAGGTTATCCAAATGCAGACGACAATTTTACTCCTGCAGCTTCTCTCGCACTTCCCATCTGTGGAACTCGCTTCCATATTCTTGCTTTATTGACGGCTACAACCTCCAGGAATTTAAATCAAATGTCAATGCCCATCTATTAACCACTTGACTCTAGTTCTTTCCCCACCCCGTATATCCTTTCCTTTCTCTCCACCTTTGAAACTGTCATCACACCTGTATTCTCATCCTTCTATTGCTCCTTTCTAACTGGTTTGTCTTCCTCTTCATTAATCTTTTTACACTTATGTAGTGCAATGCACATCAGTGGCATTACCGCCTTGGTCGGGATGATACGATTAAAAAACAAAAAACAAAAGCAACTGCTACACAAAGCTAAAAAAATGTTAGTAAAATCTGATCTACACAGAAAGGACCTACAAATAAGTATGGTTCAGTTTTGAGATCAAACTGATTTTTTTGTTTTCAAAAGACAAAAACTGCTTATAGGAAGTAAAAGACTGTTTTATATGTCGTCTGAGTCTATGTATTGTGATTGTGTTTAGATAATCCTTCTTTTCTCATTGTAGTTAAACTAACTGCTAGTCTTTATTAAGGGAACGCGTCTTGGTGAGTAAAATAATATAAAGTGCGTGAAAATTAAACTAAACTACTAAAAAAACTGATAATAGCGAATAAAAAAAGAAAAAAGAAATTTATTTTCCCATGATGCAAATTATAAATCATAAGAAAAGCATTTTTGATCACATACACGATTGTGTGACCCCCTGTTCTGGAAAGGAAACACTCTTTAACTTTTCGGTTTTCCAACGACATCATCCGGACGTGTTTTCCCGGCCCTTCTCTTGAAATAAGTGAATTAGTCGTTCTATCTCAGCACAGTCTGTGTTCTTCTCAATCATTTTAACCATTATTATCATAACTTACTTTTGAACCAAAAAGAAAAACTGACAAACCCAAGAGACATCGGTAGCTTTGTTTCACTCATGTAATCATAAAAAGAATGTAAAACCCGCAGTCGAAACTCAAGTTGTGCATGCTTCTAAGATCTTTACTACAACGGAGAATCTCTAATGTGATCGATACCGACATAGCAGACCGGCTACAGTCACTCTCTCACCGGCGTGACGTGGCTTCCCTGTGCATCTTCTATAAATACTTTCACGGCTTGTGCTCCGATGATCTTAGATCACTTGTGCCCCCTAGGTACGAATTTGCACGAGATACTAGATTAGCAACTAGGTCCCACAATTTTACAGTGAAACCGATAAAATGTAACCTCAATTTCTACTCCAACAGCTTCTTTTCTCGTACTTCCCGCCTATGGAATTCCCTTCTACATCCTTGCTTCCCCGACAGCTACAATCTCCAGGAGTTTAAATGTAAGGTCTATAGACATTTCCTAACACACTAACTCGCATCCATTCTCTCAAACACTCTTCCCACCTACCCAACCCTCATCCTCGGTATCCCTACCCGTCTATCACCCTCCTTCTGACATTTCCTATATCTAACCACTCTTTCTTATTACTTTCCCCTATGTAAGCCCTTGCGCAATAGTGGCAGTGGAATGCCTTGCTTGGGGTGAAATGATTAAAAGAAATATGGAACATGCACCTTCATCTAAATTACCCACAAACACGCAACAGCCTCGGCTGACCTATGATCCTGTCGGATAATTTGACATGAAAGGCGGTTCAATATATAGGCACATACCCAAGACATCTATAAGCTTTTTTTCGTAACCGACTTAAACCTACCTAAATGTTTGAATATTCAATTATATTACTTAGATATCTTGCTTTTTTGTTTTCCGTCATTTTCGTTTTATTTTTATTTTATTTATTTACCTATTCTTTTGTTTCTCTTTTGAAGCTTTAAACACTTAATCCATTATTCGATGGAGCCACTGTGGAATAATTGATGGTGGCTTGCATGAAGGAATCTGAGTTAAATTCATTAAGTTCAATTACCCTTGGAAAATGTATGAATTCATTTATCTCCCACCTGGATAGATAACAGGAGAGATTGTGTTGTATTAGCCTCGGTTGCAACCAGTTATCGCGGTTAGAATTGGCAACCTACTGCGTTAAATCCCCACACCACATGCTGCTGAGGACCGCTTGTGTAGCTAAAAAAAATTCCTTGATAGTTCCAGAGCTAGTCGGTTCATCCCGTCCAGGTTGAATGCTGCCTACAAGTCCAAGTAAGTCATATTTTTCTATTTCTTTTTTTCTCGTTTTGTTTAGTTTCTTTTTTTTTTTTTTGAGTCAGTCAGTCAGTTAAGTGCCATGCGCGATACACGCTTTGGGCGATCATGTCTCGAAAGAGACATGACTGACTAGGCAGAAGATTATCCCGCAGTAGGTTGCCATTGCTTTCTACGGTAGACTGGTTGCCAATGAGTCAAACTACAGAACAGATTAGGTTCTATTGCCTTGGTTGGCAACCAGTCTACCGCAGAAAGGAATGGCAACCTACTGCGGGATAATCTTCTGCCCAGTCAGTCATGTCTCGAAAGCATGTATCACATATGGTACTTAACTGACTGACGGTTACACCGACCCATTTCAACTGTAAAATGGTGAAACCTAGTAGCTCATCAAAATATTGACAATGTAAATATTTGTAGAAAAGGCAAAACAAATCTACGTTATGATGCTGAAAAAATGACTAAAGTCAAGATGTCTGGTCAGGGTCGATAATATTGCAGATTCTTCTTTTAGCCCGCGCATTGAATACTGCTGCCATATCTGGTCGGGTGCTCCTGCTATCCACGTAGGTGTCCTTGACAAAATCAAACGGACAATCTGTAATGGGATAGATGTCAACCTGGCAGTTCGGATACAGTCACTTTCTCAATGGCGCAATGTGGCTTCCCTGTGTCTCTTCTGCAAATACTTTCACGCCTTCTGCTCCGATGAACTTAGTTCACTGGTGCCCTCTACATATGACTTTACTCGAGCCACAAGAGTAGCAACTAGATTCCACGTTTTAATGTAAAACCAATAAGATGTAAGCGCAAATTTTACTTTTTGCTTTCCCGACAGCTATAATCTCTAAGAATTCCAATGTAAAGTCAATAGTCATCTTCTATCTCACTAACCTGCAGCTTCTCTCTCATGGTCTTTTCTCCGTCCACTCCACTCTCATCAGTATTCTCATCCTTCTCTTACACACTTCCTGACACCCCATATAACCTGTCAGTCTTTCCTCCAATGTAACTCCCTGCAAAACAGTGGTGGTATAATGTCTTGCTTAGGGCTATATATGGTTATATAAGAAAAATTCTATAGATTTATATTCCAAAGAATGTAAATAAATCTAAAAGGCATGCATGTGTAGCTAATCAGTATTTCATTGACTGTCTGATTCATTTTCTACGGCATGAAATTATTATTATATAAAGTGGGGGATCAATTATATATTACAATCAATATATAAATTGATCCCTCACTTTATGGCCACAGTCATCCTTCTTTTACCCTCTTCCTGAAACCATCTATAACCTGTCACTCTCTCTCTCATAACTTTCCTCCTATGTAACCCCCGCAAAACAGTGGCAGTAAAATGCCTTGCTTGGGCGATATGATTATAAAAAAAAAAGAAAGATCTGATCTAGTATCCTTAAATACAGTGCAAAAGCGCTAGACTATAGGGCGACAATATTTAATGTATGGGCGAATTAAGGACTTTTAAATGTTTAAGATAGATTCTGGGGAGAAAAATTGTCAAGAAAGACGCAGAAAAAGAAATAGTCCAATATAAACTTACCATTTCATGTCAGTGTCAATAGTTAGCTCAACAAATCTCTCATAATTTTATAATAATAATTGAAGCTTTGAACTTTCTAAATAGTATAAGTTTTGTTCTCTTTTGAACTGATATCTTTCTTACGACACATGACAATGTTTCTTCAACAGAAAGTAAATTAAATATTCATAAATGTGCTATTATATATATATATTATTTTAAATAGGGTGAGCACCATTTGAGGTCCGTTTCAAAATATCACATCGTTGAATAAATTACTCTAACTGATCATGTGGACTGATATTATAAGTTTAAATTCCATGTAATATTAAATATAAAGTATACTGATTAAATTTTCTTATCATCATTTAATAAATATCAATTTTATTATGGAAATATTGTCTTGCATTAAATCTGGCCTTGCCTATTTGGAAAAATACATTTCCAAAAATCAATTGCTTTGACGTTCAGTCAGACTTACTCATACAAACTAGTGGGAATTATCACATTGAAGTTCAAATATAAAACCACGCATATACATACAAACACAAAGTATTTATTCTGCATTTATATTTAATTCTAAAACTTTCCTATATACAGTGGAAGCTGCAGTATGCGACCCTCTTTGTTAGCGACCACCTGTTGTTAACGACCGTTTTTCTATGCATGGACGATTTGCTAATGTTAATTGACCTTTACTGAGCGACCACCTCTAGAACGCGACCAGCGACTAACATTAACTAGTGACAATCACTGATCAAGAGACCGCTTTATAAAAAAATCCATTTTGGTCGTACACTGCGAACTTTTAAATTAGGAGAAACTAAATGACTAATCTATCTCATTTTGATTTGATCTAAGCCAGGAACACTTACGCATTGTTTTGTTATTGTAGTGTTGTATCAAACTGTTATTTCTTGTTGAAATGTATATTGCCTGATCAAACATCAGCTGTTTTGTACAAGATGTATTGCATTTGACATGTTCAAAGGATTTATGGCTGTCTCCGTAGTGACCTGAATAAATTTAGGGATTGTGAAAATCTCAATTATGTTCCTTCCTAAAATGTTTATTTCTTTCGTTCCTTTATTTATTGTGTATCTATCTACTCTATTTCTATCTGGGAATATCTATCTCTGTCTCTCTACCCCCACTCACGATCACTCTCAGATTATGTATGGTTTCTTTTTTTCGTGTATTATCGCAGATTCTCTTTTGCAATCTCTCACGTCTAAGAAAAAAACCGAAACAGTATATTTTTTTAATCCACTTTTTTTGTGAATAAATTATTTGGTCTCTTGTTGACCGTTGTAAATACGTTTTTCTTTTCTTTTAAAATTAATTATGATGAATAAATTTCTTTAAAGTTAGGCCATTTTCTTAGGTTCTCATTTATTTATTACAAGATTACATGGTAAAGTTCTAATATGTACATTCTGATGAGTGGAATATACGTTCCTGGCGTAAATAGGTAATGACTATGACACTTTAGCGAGCGACCACCTGCCGTATGCGAACTCTCCCTCACTCTCTCTTTCTCACTAGCTCACTCACATATGCATTCACACATGTTCTCTTTCAATCTGTTTATTTCTCCTGCCGTTTTTATTTTTTACATTTTTGTTGTCTTACTATCCTTCTTGCTACATATATATATATATATATATATATATATATATATATATATATATATATATTATAAATTATGTTTTAGAACATGTACATAATTTCTTCTATATATCTCCTCTTCTCTACAATCATATGGCTGTTTCAGTGTTTGGACTTCAAACAGATTATCGGGAGAAGTAAAGGTTTGGAATCATTCTCTGTTTATATTTGGTTCGTTGTTGTTGTGGGTGCTGGTTGGGGTTATTGGTAATTAAGTGAATGTATTTCTCGTTTTGACCGTTATAGACTTTTGAAGAATCTGGTGCGTGGAATGGTTTTTCTTTCCAATTTTGATTTTTTTTGGTATAGAATATTTTTTTATTTTATAGGTTTTTTTTTAAATATATTTTTTTAAATATTTTATACTCAAGTTTGGAGTATTTTTTTATTTAGGTGAAATTATTTCAAGAAATCTAAATTTGTATTTTTTAGGAAGTGAATGCAAATTGGCGTTTTATCAGTTTTTTGTATAAAGTTGTATGTTTAATCTTAATTTTAAGTTTAGAGGGTCGGTTTTTTCTTTTTATTTTTTTATATATATTCTTTTTTTTTTATAAATTATCGTTTGGAATCCTATTTATTTCTTTTGATATTTTATATATTTTATTTATTTAGATATTTTTGCGGGCATTAGATCTTGCTTTAAGTATTTATTACATCGATTTTTTTCTATAGCATTTTTTATCTTTTATAATAATATAAAATCTCTATTCAAATTTCCAGTACTTTTTCGTGTGATTGTAAGGTTAGATCTTACGTGTGCTTACAGTTTATTTTTGTGCATGATATAATTATTCTGAAGTAGTATATTTTTAATCTTGATTTTGAATATATGAATTTTGATTCTTTTTTAATGTTGGGGGCCATTTGTTTAATTTTTGATTTTTTTAGTGCGGAATATTTTTGTATTTAAGTAAGGTTATTTTGTTAAGTAAGGTTATTGGCGTAGTCTTTAGTGATAGATATCATTAGATATTCTTTCGTAGTTAAAGATAATTTTTGTTTTGTAAATTTTATGAGTAATTTTGGAAAAAAATATTGTTGTGGATTCCGGGTAAGGAACCACACAAAATAATGAACAACAAAACAGATATTTGTGATAGAAAATAGGTTTTAATAAACGTAACAATACAAACTGGCACGCAGGTTAGTAAACCAAGAATACGATTAGTAAGGAATGTATATATATAAATATATATATATATATATATATATATATATATATATATATAATTCTTTGAAGTGAAGCCGTGCTGAAAATAGTATATGCGTGTAATACTATTCTGTCTGAGTGGATCTCTTAGCTACTATGACTACTGACGCGGTATTCTAGGTGTAACTTCGGTATTCCTCGGTAACAGACGGGCCTGTTACGGTATTCTGAACGTATCTCTACTGCTCTCACTATAGCAGGAGTATGTGTATATTCAAGTCGAGTCCATTATCATAGAAAAAAGGGAGCTCCCACAACAAATATATATCTGTGTGTATGTATGTAAGTATATGTTATATTATTGTGTTCTTGTTTGTTTTTTTTTTTTTTTGTTTATTTTCTGTTATTCCTTTTTCCTATTTCCCTTGCTGCGCTCACGTTACCTTCTTTATATTTCTTCTTTTATGTACTTGTCCCTTCAGGACGTAGGCGATCATGGCCTTCCAGGTCTCCCTATCCCTGGTGGCTCTTAACACGATTTCTCTTGTAACGTCTCTCAGCCCCCGTTCTGTCATCCTCCTGCTCAGGCCTTTTAAATATCTTATTCGCTGCTTTCCTCTGTCTCTTTTTCCCTCTATTTGGCCTGTTAGTATCAGGTTCTCCAAGACCGTCTTCCTCAAGTCCCAGGAACTTCATTTGTCTCTTCCTGATGCTCAATATTAATGTCCTTTTCGTTTCCATCATTTCTAGAACCTCGTCATTGCTCACATGCTCGGTCCACGATATCCGCAGCATCCTTCTGTAGAACCACATTTCAGCTGCTTCAAGTTTTCCCTTCATCTTTCTTGATATTGTCCAACATTCACTACCATATTGAAGATCTGGCATCACATAGCAATCCAGTAGTCTCTTCTTTGTTTCTAGTGAAAGTTTCCAGTGTCTTATTACTTTACTCAGCTTCTGGAACGCGTCTTTCGCCATGCCGATTCGCCTTTGGATCTCTGTGTTTGCACTTTCTGTCTTCAGTTATAGTTTTGAGTTTTTGTCTCTTTCATTTCATTTTTTCTCTTGCTCATTTTAGTTCTATTGTTTGTTTTATTTCTTCTTCAATTTCATTCTAATTAATGTAGCCTTCTTTTTTTGTTCCTCATTTCATTATTTTTCTTCTATTTATTTCTTTTTTCCTTTCTTTCCATTTTGTTTCTTTTTCTTTTTCTTTCCATTTCATCACCTTTTACATCTTTTCACTTCACTCCACGGACTGAACCCTCTTGTTCTTTAAGTGTTAGGCGCAATTGAACAGGAATCTAACAAAACACCATCTAACGACAAAGAGAATCTGAAAGCAAGGATTAAGGCAGCATTCGCCAACTTAATTAAGGAGACCGTCCAGAAGAAATGAAGGAGATCCTGATGTGGTCTAGAAGCCGTCGTTGAAGCTAATGACGATTTTATTGCATGAATTTATTCTTTCGTATTTAAAGATAATTTTTGTTTTGTAAAATTCATGAGTAATTTTGGAAAAAATATATATCTATATGTATATATGCATGGATGTATCTATATGCGCGTCATATTGTTGTGTTCTTGTTTTTTTTTCTGTTATTCCTTTTTCCTTTCTTCCCTTGCTACTCTTAGTTTCCATTATCTATATATAGTTTTGAGTTTTTACCGGTTTCATTTCATTTTTTAGGACCGATTTGGAAGAGTCTAATCGCAATTATAGAGGTACAGCAGCTCGGAAAATTCACTCTGATCGTTCCGACAAGAAAGAATTCCTGAATTTGTTGGTGAGAGCCTCAGATATTTTGCTCGTTTTAGTTCGATTGTTCGTTTTTTTTTTTACCTAAATTAATTCTAATTAATTTTTTTCCCTTATTTATTTATTTTTCTTCTTTATTTCTTTTTTCTTTCTTTCCATTTTGTTCCTTTTTCTTTCTCTTCATTTTTTTTGTTAATTTTTCTGTTCAATTCTTTTCTTTTTTATTTCCATTTCATCTCTTTCTTTGTTTCTCTTCCTTTCCTTTCCTTCCATTCCGCTTATTTTTTTCTTTCTATTTCCCTTTCTTATATAATTTCTTACGCTATCTTTTTTTTACTTTTCGTTTATGTCCATTTTAATACCTCTTTCCCTCTTCCTTAGTTTATTAATTTCTTTATACTCGTTTCTTTTTCTTTTCTTTTCTTTTCTTTTATTCCACTATTTTCATCAAGTTCTATCTTTTCCCCTTCTATTTTCTCGTGTTTCCTTAATTTCGGATTCAGGCAACTTATTGAATGTACTTTTAACATGGTTATTATCTGCCCTTCATAGGCACATGTCGGGCAGTAGCTTAGCTGAAAGGTGTCCTATTCAGATGTTATAATCAAATTGTCGGATTCTGATCTCTTCCCGCTAGGCTTTCTTGTGATGAGAATGGCTTTGAGGACGCCAGTAACAATGGATTCATTCTCTTTAGGCTTTTTCATCTGCTTCACCTAATTGAGAAGATTCGCGTTATTAGCGGGTAGCCTTCCCTTTTCTACACACCCACCGAATAATAATGCAATATTTGCCTAGGATATTAGCACCAGCAATTAATTTATGGGAACGTTTGTGTTAAAATTGTGCAGCGTTTCAAGCGGATTATTGACTTTGTAAATTCAAATAAAAACAGCTGTTAATTATTGTTTGTTTGATCTGAAGATTTTGAAGAAAATGAGGACAATGAGTGCATCAGCAAAATAAATCAACCCGCACACTCAGTTTAAAAACCTACATATGTGTTTATTTATTTAACTTTTAATTCTCAAAATATTATTTAAATCTCATTCACGCTCAAATTTAAATCATTTCCCTATTAAACTATTTTATAAAAATCTGTTCATATTTATCTGTTTCATATCTATTTATTTCTCTCTCTCTCTCTCACTCTATCTCTCTCTCTTTCTATATATATATATATATATATATATATATTTATATATATATGGGGGGTTGTGGGTGTGTGTCAGATTAAATAAATTGCAAACCTTACGTTCGCTTATTGTTAATAATATTCGTTCATCCTCACGGATAATATTTCGCGTATTACAATCGAAAGATGTCAGAAATGAGCTGTAATGTTGACAGATGTTATTTTCATTCCATTTTAAGGTACCCAAGTACTTTCAACCTCTTTCCGAGATCATCTTCAGGAGTGTGATTTATGGTAACAAATGAAACCGGAAAACTGTGTTGCTAAAATTACTGGATATTTTTCCTGCTTCAAATAGAAAGTGAAAATTATTTCAAAATAGAATTTTTTTAAGATGTTATGTCATGGTCATGCACGTGTAAAAGCAGTTTATAAACATTTCAGAAATATACTACGGTATTCATTGCTGATTCTATTAATCGACGGCTTAATGTTTTAATGAATATTTACTCAAGAATCTGTAGTTTGCTTTTATTGTTTTCTTAGTGTAGGATAATTGTATTATCGAAAAGAGGTTGAAAGTTGAAAGTTGTATGAGAAGAAGGCAGACCTTTAGCGTCTGAGATATCATATAAACAAACCCCAGTAAATGTAGTTACTTATATAACATACATATAACATACATGCAAATACACGAACTATTTATAAGATATACATACATGTAAATTACCTAAAAAGCAATATATAAGTGTATACAATCCATATTAACATGTATAATATAGATAGATATGCAATGTATATATATATATATATATATATACATTAATTAGAGAAAATTTTCAAAACTCAAAAATTTTCAAAATTCAAAACTTTTAATATTAAAAATTTTAAAATTCAAAACTTTTTGATATTAAAAATGTTTAATATTGAATATGATCAGGTTCTTGGAATTTACCTTCCTACTCTTCCACTTCGGATTAAAGAAATACAAATATATATATATATATATATATATATATATATATATAAAATGCAAATATATACATTATATACTTATTTAAACATCTCACATATACACAATACAGACGCACAGAATAAAGAATACATACATTAAATCCACAGAATAAAGAAATAAAAAAATGGCGAGACTATATAAAGAGACAAAAACAAAAAATAAAATTCAATTCTTCCAAAACGAAGCTGCTGTCAATTAACCACCACAGACAACCGCACCTCCCTCCCATTAGCATGGAACATTTGTTGGACCTAATCCAGTCATTGCTCTCTAACCGCACCCTGAAGTTGGTATTAAACAGACATGCCTCTCAGAACTATCCTACAAACGCGGGTATCCCCCAAGGCTCTATCCTAGGTCCTACGCTCTTTCTAATCTCCCCGATGCCATAATATCCCAAGTAGGTATGTACGCCGATGATACCACAGTTTACTCTTGCCTCGATCAAAAATCTGGTGATGGTGACAAGGCGAACCTCGCTGCGAAGCTTGAAAAGGACTTCCAATCCGTGGTGGATTGGGGTAAGAATTGGCTTGTAAAATTCATTTTCACCGAAACGAACCTGCTGTCAATTAACCATCACAGACAACCGCACCTCCCTCTCATTAGCATGGAACAGGCTTGCCTCCCAGAGAGTAAAACACTACGCCTGCTTGGCCTGACACTCTCAGAGGACCTCAAGTGGAATGACTACGTTGAATCAATTGCTTAATCCGCAGCTATGAAAGTCGGCTCTCTGTGCAGGGCCCGGAAATTCTTTCCGCCTGAATCTATCCTGCACTTATATAAATACACCATCCGCCCGTGTATTGAGTACTGCTACCACATCTGGTCGGGTGCCCCTTCTATTCTCCTCGGGGTTCTTGACAAAATACAGCGAAGAATCTGTAATGTGATTGATACCGACTTGGCTGACCGCCTGCAGTATCTCCCTCAGCGGCGTGACCTGGTTTCCCTGTGCCTCTTCTATAAATACTTCCATGGCTTCTGCTCTGACGATCTTAAATCACTGGTGCCCCCTAGATGTGAATTTGCACGAGATACTAGATTGGCAATTAGGTCCCACCCTTTTACAGTGAAACCGATGAAATGTAACCGCAATTTCTACTCCAACAGCTTCTTTCCTCGCACTTCCCGCCTGTGGAATTCCCTACCGCATGCTTGCTTCCCCTACGGCTACAATCTCCAGGAGTTTCAATGTAAGGTCAATAGACATCTCCTAATACACTAACTCACACCCACTCACACCCACTCTCTCCAACTCTGTACATCCTAAGTCGTCTAACACCCTCCTTCTGACATTTCCCATCTCCAATCGCTCTATGTAAACCCCTGCGCTATAGTGGCAGTGGAATGCCTTGCTTGGGGTGACACGATAAAAAACACAAAAGATACTTATTAATAGAAATTACATAAGGAAAAGAAAAAAAAACAAAGGAAAGAGAAAACGGAACAAATTATTTTCGTGTTCTAATTAAAATCATCAAGAACTGCACCAAAATGTTCTTCATTCTTTATATTTTCCTAAGTACTTTTAATCTCATATAAGTTCATCTTCAGAGGTGAATTGATAAAACAAAACAATTCATATAGATTATAGTAGTGATTTCTTTTCCTCTGCTTGCGCATGAAACGCATTCCTTAATTAAAAGTTAACGTTTCAATCAAGTACAAAGATTTAAGTACCTAGGAATTGTTCTGACAGAAGATGGAAAGTGCGACACGGAGATCCGAAGGCGAATTGGCATGGCAAAGGACGCGTTCCAGAAGATGAGCAAAATACTAACACACGGGAAAATCTCAATAGAAACGAAAAAAAAAAAAAGAGTGCTAGACTGCTACGTGATGTCAGTTCTTCAATACGGCAGTGAATGCTGGACAATATCATAGAAAATGAGGACAAAACTGGAAGCGGCCGAAATGTGGTTCTACAGAAGGATGCTACGGATATCGTGGACTGAGCATGTAAGCAACGATGAGGTGTTGGAAAGAATGGCAACAAAATGGATATTGATACTGAGCATCAGGAAGAGACAACTGAAGTTCCTGGGACACGCAATGAGGAAGGGGAGCCTGGAGAACCTGGTACTGACTGGTCACATAGAAGGAAGGAGAGACAGAGGAAGGCAGCGGATAACATATTTGCAGGGTCTGATTAGGTGAATGACGGAACGGGGCTTGCCAGGAGCAACAGGAGCAAACATACTAACAGCCACAAGGGATAGGGAGACATGGAGAACCATGATCGCCTACGTCCTGAAGGGACAGGGCACATAGAAGAAGAAGAATTTGATTTATATTTGTAATTTTTTATCAAACACGTAAACGAATGGGATTTCGACAGGCGGGAAATGCGAGGAAAGAAACTCTTAAAGTAGAAGTGTCGGCTAGTTTTTAATTATTAGAGCGGTAACTGTGTTGGGCCTAGATGCTAATCTAGTAGGCTGCTTTAAGTCTGGAATGAGAAAAAGATAGAGCCATTGCCATGAAAATATTTGTAGAAGTCACTGAGGAAAGCTACGTCATGTCGCTGAACAAGTGAATGTAGGCAAGAAAACTAGTCAGGACCGCTTACATCGCAGATTCTTCTTGGTATTTTGTCAAGAGCTTCAATATGTATAACAAAAGAACCCGAACTAAAAAATTAACTGTGATTTTTGCACATGTCACACATAGAAAAAAATGAATCAATATTTTCCCTGTTATATATGATATTTATACATGAACGACTATTTGTATTCATATAATTGTTTATGAAGGTGAATAAAATTAAACTGCCATTTTCTTCTTTGTAAAATACTGTTGTAAATAAAATCCAGTCGATTCGGGAGGGCAAGAATAAATAAGAAACCAAAACATAAGAATAAGTTTTAAGCATTACGCTATCCATTTTTGTTGGGTTTAGTTTTTTTATGGTGCAAGGCCGAGTGAAATGAAATCGAGGCAGCAGGGTATTGATGTATCACTCGTCTTTATAATGAAAGCTCGCTTTTGAAAATTCAGCTTCATAAAAACAGTGATTTAAAAATTAGCAGATTGTCTATGGAAATATTCAATCCAAATTTTTATGTTGTTTATTTTGTTAGACTTTTGTTTTTGGGTCGAATGCCAATTACAAGCACAGATGAAAATCCCAAAATGACCGCCAACAATTTTTTCATCTTATATATTTATATGTGTTTAGGGAAAATGTCACATTGTTTGAACTATCACGGTGAGAGTACATTTTTACTATATACAGCAAATAATCATCAATTGTCACTTTCTAATATAGTTTCCTTTTTTTCAGATTGTTTAATATAAATTTTATATAGATTTTAACTTTTCAAAATGAGTTAAAATCAAATTTATACCAGGCACTATATTTTGACTGATTTCTTTACAACAAAGACCGACTATAGTATTTATATTGGGTCATATCATCCTCATTCTTTTCATATTTCTTTGGTAAGAAGGAAATTACAATGAGACAACTTTTACCCTAGAAGTGCTAATTAGAAATCAGATTCCAACGAGGAAGCTTATCAAATCATTAAAATGTTAACCTCTTTAAATATTGAGGCAATCGTTACCTGATTCCAACAATATCATTTGCTAACCCCCTACCGTCTATCTATATTTTTTTTAATTTAAAAAATGTTCTTTAGTTACTACTTGTTAAGCTATTATTTAAAAAATTGTAGCAAATATTCGATATACTTAATGGCTAAGAAAGTAGCGATGGAAAAATTTCTTTCTCGCAACCATTCCACCAGTCATTACATCACAGTAACAATATGACAACTCATTAAGAGTTGTAAACAAAAACAAATCTTTTTTCTTTTTTTTAATCATCTCACCCCAAGCAAGGCATTCCACTGCCACTATTGCGCATGGTACTACATAGGGGAAGGTAAAGAGAAGGAGTGGTTAGACATAGGGAATGACAGGAGGAAGGTGACAGATGAGTAAGGATAGCAAGGATGAGGGTTGGGCAGATGGGAAGAGTGTTTGATAGAATGGGAGCAGGTTAGTGTGTTAGGAGATGTCTATTGACCTTACATTTAAACTCCTGGAGATTGCTGCCGTCTGGGAAGCAATCGTGTGGAAGGGAATTCCACAGTCGGGAAGTGCGAGGAAAGAAACTGTTGGAGTATAAGTGACGGCTGCATTTTATCGGTTTCACTGTAAAAGGGTGGGATCTAGTTGCTAATCTAGTATCTCGTGCAAATTCGTATTTAGGGGGCACCAGTGATCTAAGTTCATCGGAGCAGAAGCCGAGAAAATATTTATAGAAGAGACACAGGGAAGCCACGTCGCGCCGGTGGGAGAGAGACTGCAGGCGGCCTGTCAAGTCAGTATCTATCACATTACAGACCCTCCTCTGAACCTTATCGAGAAGCCCGACGAGAATAGCAGGGGCACCCGAACAGATATGGCAGCAGTATTCAATGCACGGGCGGATGGTAGATTTATATATGTGCAGGATAGATTTAGACGGAAAAAACTTCCGGGCCCTACACAGAGAACCGACTTCTTTCAACATGTTAAAAGTTGTTGCTTTAAAGCTGAAATGTCAGTAAAAAAGGTTTTTAAAGCATTTTCAAAATTGATTTCTCTTTTTACTGTTCGCTGTAGTTTAAATGTACGAGTCATTGTTCAAATTCTGTGTCATCAATTGTGAAAATATTTTTTTTCTTATTACTTCAACCTTAAAATAGTATACGTTGTTTCATTCTATTATCAGATAATAAATTTGCGTTATTTACAAGTGTTTACAGGATATAATCGATTATGGTTCTTCACATTGTAATTTTCATTTATAATATGTACATCCTATCTTGTCTCTTTTTGGAAAAATTTTAGAGTCGTTTCTGCTTGCTTTTTCTACATTTTAAATTCATATTAACCTTTTCCTAGCGTAGTTTCTCTACCAAAGCTGAATTATTTATTATTTTACCAATAGATGGTAATGCAAAAGAGATGGATTCTTATTTTTCAATGGCCTGCTTGCAAAGGGAACGCAATTTCTTTAGTCTACCAATTATTCTTTCTGAGCCGATAAATTTTACACTTTTTCCTTATGATTCTGAACAATTTTTATTTTTCTCTGTACCGTATTTCTCTAAAACGTCTTATTTCTTGTTGCTCTTCGTAATGTTAGTTACATTGCCATTCCTGTCATCCCGATTCGGCCAATTATTCACAAAAGAACATTAGTTAGATGACACTTCCTCTGCTTCTTTTTCCTTCGATATATCCTGTGAATGCCAAATTCTTAAAGCAGGCCTTCATCAAAAGTGTTGAAGAAATTCCGACTATCTCTTTCTGATTGTAACTGATCTTTTTATATCTATTTTTTATGCATGTTCCTTACATACTTTCCATCTGTGTTTTTCTCTGCATCCTTCTGTAGAAATGCATTTTTTATGCATTTAGGTTTTTCTTCCTCTGTGGGAAATTGTCCAGCATCCAAAACAATGCAAGTGGATTTATATTACATAACAATTCACAAGTCTTTGTTTATAATTGTTGTTGGATGAACCCTTTTTGTATATAATAATGGACTCGACAGAATGTATAATAAAATCCTACCATAGAGAGAACAGCAATTGGATCTGGAATCTCAGTTGTAGTTGCAGGTTTACAGTGGAGAGTAATCGTAGAGATCCGTTACAGTTATCGAAGAGTTCCGACAGATACCGAAGTGTTACCCGGACATTTTTTTCAACGATTTCACTTCAAGTTTTGTATATTTATTTCTTCTAAGAGCATTCCTGAATCGACTAACCCGCGTTCCAGTTTGTATATTATGTTGAATATAACCTACTTTTCTATCTCCATGCCTGCTTTTGTTGGTCATTATTTTGCCGGTTATTCATCAGGAATCCAAAACAATAATCAAATGTTCCTCTTTCTTATTATTTGGCCTATTTTTGGAGTGCATCATTTGCTATTCGATTTAACTTTGGAACTTTGGTATCACATTTTTCCATCCTATATTTGTACACTTCTCAGATATTTAAAGTGCTGTATTTGTTTACTTTTGATATCACCAACACATAGTTTGACAACAATCTATTCTATATGAGGACTAGCCTTTTTATTTTTTTTCTTTCAGTTAATGCGAGAAGGCATAGTAAGCAATCGTGTAGGATGAACAATATGAATTACTAAAATCGGAAGAACTCTTAGAGAGACAACAGCCAGAATTAGCGTCTCATTAAAAACCGTTGCGAAAGGAATGGGAAACCACTCCACTATCTACCCTACGAACAATCTGGATAATTAGTTTTCATACGAAACCTATGATCACAACAACAACAGGTGATCAAAAAATTAAAAAAAATGAAACCTAAATTGTACTAAATACTAAAAATAAATGCAAAAAATCAAAATACATAAAAATGAGATTTATTAAACTACTTACAAACCAGTGATGATCGATTACATTCAAACCATTCTGAACACATTAAATACTTTCTTGAAAATAAAAAATTCAAAACCCCAGTCTGAAAATTTTTGCTTAGCAGACTCAGCAATGCACTGAGATATGACACGAGATATTTCTTCATATCTCACACATTCACGTTTTACTCACCCAACAGATTCTATTTTAAATCATTTCACCCTAAACAATGCAATAAGGCCACTTCCACTCACGATAAAAGAATTTGAGAAAATGTTATTGTAAGAAAATAATAAAAAGACAAGAATTAGAAAACACAATATATACGGACTAACATTTCGTTTAAATTTTTAAAGATCAAAGTTGACTTCGAAGCAAAAAGTAGAAAGTGAGTTCCACAAGCGAGAGGTGCGAGAAAAAACTGTTAGAAATGAACTGAATCTATTTCAAATATAAAATAATCCAGCACTGCGCTTAAATTCACACATTCTATGTGTCATAGAATAAATATCACAAGAATCATGAATGAATGGTTTACTTTGTGTAAAATAGCTTCTGGAGAGAAAAATTATATAACATTGGGAACCAACTTAGAAGTCATAGTAGCATTAGTAGTAATTGGTTTATTACACCCTCTCATAAAAGGAAAAAGTCACATTTTCCCGTTTTGAGACTATGTACAATTTAACATCACTTCGTGACACTCATTTTTGTTTTTTTTTAAACGATATATTTAATTTCATTTGAACCTTTCAAATATAAGTCATTTATAGAATAGGAACAATCATTAATGAAAGCTTGCATTAAAATAGTATATATTTAAGTACATTTCTTACTGCAAGCTTATCGTTTTTTTTTTTTTTTTTTTTTTTTTTTTTTTTTTTTTTTTTTTTTAATCATCTCACCCCAAGCAAGGCATTCCACTGCCACTATTGCGCATGGGGCTACATAGGGGAAGGTAAAGAGAAGGAGTGGATAGACATAGGGAATGTCAGGAGAAAGGTGATAGATGAGTAAGGATAGCGAGGATGAGTGTCGGGCAGATGGGAAGAGTGTTTGATAGAATGGGAGCAGGTTAGTGTGTTAGGAGGTGTCTATTGACCTTACATTTAAACTCCTGGAGATTGTAGCCGTCGGGGAAGCAATCGTTTGGAAGAGAATTCCACAGTCGGGAAGTGCGAGGAAAGAAACTGTTGGAGTAGAAGTTACGGCTGCATTTTATCGATTTCACTGTAAAAGGGTGGGATCTAGTTGCTAATCTAGTATCTCGTGCAAATTCGTATTTAGGGGGCACGAGTGATCTAAGTTCATCGGAGCAGAAGCCGTGAAAGTATTTATAGAAGAGACACAGCGAAGCCACGTCTCGCCGGTGGGAGAGAGACTGCAGGCGGTCTGCCAAGTCGGTATCTATCACATTACAGACCCTCCTCTGGACCTTATCGAGAAGCCCGAGGAGAACAGCAGGGGCACCCGACCAGATATGGCAGCAGTATTCAATGCACGGGCGGATGGTAGATTTGTAAATGTGAAGGATAGATTTAGACGGAAAAAACTTCCGGGCCCTACACAGAGAACCGACTTTCATAGCAGCGGATTTAGCAATGGATTCGATATAGTCATTCCATTTGAGGTCCGCTGAAAGTGTGAGACCAAGGAGGCGTAGTGTTTTACTCTCTGGGAGGCAAGCCTGGTCCATGCTAATGGGAGGTAGGTGAGATTGTCGATGATGGTTAATTGACAGTAGCTTCGTTTTAGAAGCATTAAAATTTACTAGCCATTTCTTACCCCAGTCCAATATGGATTGGAGGTCTTTTTCAATCTCGGCTGCAAGTTTAGCTTTGACGCCTACACCAGATTTTTGTTGGAGGCGAGAGTAAACTGTGGTGTCATCGGCGTACAAACCTATTTGGGTTCTTATGGAATCAGGGAGATCATTAATATATATCAGGAAGAGTGTAGGACCTAAGATGGAGCCTTGGGGGACACCTGCGTTTGTATGGTAGTTCTGAGAGGCATGTCCGTTTAATACCACTTTCATTGTGCGGTTAGAGAGGAATGACTGAATTAGTTCAAACAAATGTCCAGTTATACCATAGCTCCGCAGTTTACATAGAAGGCCAGCATGCCAAACTCTGTCGAACGCCTTAGATATATCCAATGCAACGGTTCGAGCTTCGCCATTCCTGTCGAGTGCCTGGTATATGTACTCGGTGATGGTCGTTAGCATATCAGCAGTAGACCTGGTGAAGCGGAAACCATATTGCTTGTCCGAGAGGAGCCTGTGTGCTGTGAGATGCTGAACCACCTCGGCGTTGATAATGGCTTCGAACACTTTGCCAAAGATCGGAAGAAGGCTGATAGGGCGGTAATTTGCAGGGTCAGAGGGTTCTCCAGTGTTTTTAAATATAGGAACTATAGAGGAAGATTTCCAACAGGCAGGAAAGCAGGAAGCAGATAGGCAGAGGTTGTAGAGCTTAGAAAGGATAGAGGAGAGTTCAGGGGCACATTTCTTTAAGACTATGGTTGGGATTCCGTCACCACCACTCGCTTTGTGAGGGTCAAGTTTTAAGATAATCTTAGAGACAAGCGAAGGTGTAATGTGGACATCATTCAGTTGTGCCTCGGTTCTAGGTGAGAAGTCGGGTGTAAAAACTCCAGACGAGTCCAGACTCGAATTGTTCGAGAATCTGCGGGCAAAACATTCAGCCTTATCTGCTGGGGAGGTGAGGACCTCAAATTTGTTGATTAGCGGGGGTATTGTGGACTTGCTCTTGTTAAGTACTCTTTTACAGAGTCGCCAGTAGTCTTTAGAGCCGAATTTAGAGCATGCTATGCGTTGCTTCATTCTGGCAGCAAACAACATCTTAGCTTCGTTAAGTATCTTTTTACACTTATTACGAGCTGAAGTGAAAAGGCGCCTGTTTTGTTCCGACGCATAGTTACGATAAAGTCGGAAGAAATGATTCCGGTGGGCAATGGCAGCCGAACAAGCGGGTGAGAACCATGGAGACGAATGAGATTTAAGCTGGAATTTCCTAGCAGGGATGAAGGCATCAATGCCAGCCTTAACCCAGGAGGAGACCTCGGATGCACATTCTTCGATGGGAAGACTAAAGACGTTATTCCAAGGGATGTCACAGAGGAAGTCTCGGAACGAATCCCAGTCTGCTCTTTGATAGCAGTATGATATTCTACTTATCTGTGTTTCATGGGTCGGGCGGGAGTGGAGTGAAATATTGACGGACACTACAGTGTGGTCAGAGTTTCCAAGTGGGCAGAGTTGTCTGGTAGTGCAAGAGTCTGGGATGGAAGTGAAGCAGAGGTCTAGAAGTGAGTTCCTTCCGTTAAGGTTGTCGGAGAAACGCGTGGGGAAGTCCACTACTTGCGTAAGCGATTGGGTGATTGAAAAGTTCATGGTGTGGACACCAGCAGGGTCAGTGACAGCGTTCTTCAGCCACTTGGTGTGGTGGGCGTTAAAGTCACCAAACACGAATACATGGGCAGAGGGATGGGTAGAAATGGCTTTGTCAATATTGTCAGAAATGATGTCAAGTAATGAACAGTCAGGGGAGGAAGGAGAGCGGTACAGAAAGAAGAGATAGCTAATCGAGCGGAGAAGTGAGAGGCGGAAGCACATGAAAGAATGATCTGGGGATTCAAAAGATGACACCCTAGCTAAGGGAAGGTGTTCGCTGACATAGACACCAAGCCCATGCATATGAACATTGGAGTCCTTCCTGAAGAGGGGAAGGTATCCAGGAACGCAGAACTCAGATGAGGGGATAGAAGGGTTAAGATTAGTTTCACATAGGGCTAATATATCAGGTGAGTTATTATGGAGGAAAGAATCTACGCTGGGGAAGTTGGTGCGGATGCCGCGTATGTTAGTGAAAGAGATGCAGACAGGTTTGGGCGTTTTCAAATGAGCTGGTTTAGTTTTGTTATTATGTTTGCTTTTTTCCATAGTAATTCAGTTAAGGAGTGGTCTTAGAATAGAATCAGTCGGTCAATCATTTGCAACTTGTGAAGGATGGAGACTGGCGCGGCCTACAACATAATGTGGCCTCGGGGTTGCCCACCGAACGTTCATGCAGGGACGCCCGTCCATGCGCGATATGGCACTACAAGAACCCCGGTATTATTCAACTGTTGATCAGAGCAGCCTCTCAAGACGCTACGCAAGAGTTCGGGCTCCTAACTACCAGTCGGAAGCAGCAACCAGGAAACTGCCAACCCGGTACCCTCAGAATGTAAAGACTTTGCCACCATACTCCGTAACTGCAAAGAGATTCCAGCTGAACTAACACCAAGACCAGAGAAAGGGGATGAACCGGGAACCCCTTCCTAAACAAGAAACAAGGTGATCACCTCTAAACTCATTCAAAAGAAGGGGGTGGAGTGTGAGACCGGGCGATAGTAGAAACTATCTACTCCAATTAAAAAAAAAAAAAAAAAAAAAAAAAAAAAAAGTGACTGAGGCTTACAAAGTTTTAACTTAGTAAAAGTCGAAAATACCCTTGAATAGCAAAATTATTTACACAAATTAAGTGACGAAAAAAAAACAAAGACGGCCAAAAGACGAAAAAATAAATAAAATAATTTCCAAGAAATTTCACAAAAACAAACTGAAAAATGGACTGAATCCCAGTTGACTTACCACAAGCAGCTAACACTGTAAAGTTGATTTAATTCAATTTCTGAAGACAAAAATAGAAATTAAACCGTTTTTTACAGAATATAGTCGAGTTATGTTGCTTGCGTTCGCTTGCCAAACCGTTAAGAATTCAATCTCTCGAAGACAGAAATTTAAATCTTCTACAAGACAAAACTAATGGAAATAATTGAACCGTGATGCTATTTATCATTAGTCGAAAATACCCTTGAATAGCAAAATTATTTACACAAATTAAGTGACGAAAAAAAAAACAAAGACGGCCAAAAGACGAAAAAATAAATAAAATAATTTCCAAGAAATTTCACAAAAACAAACTGAAAAATGGACTGAATCCCAGTTGACTTACCACAAGCAGCTAACACTGTAAAGTTGATTTAATTCAATTTCTGAAGACAAAAATAGAAATTAAACCGTTTTTTACAGAATATAGTCGAGTTATGTTGCTTGCGTTCGCTTGCCAAACCGTTAAGAATTCAATCTCTCGAAGACAGAAATTTAAATCTTCTACAAGACAAAACTAATGGAAATAATTGAACCGTGATGCTATTTATCATTAGTCGAAAATACCCTTGAATAGCAAAATTATTTACACAAATTATCTAAATATCTATTATATTTCTCAATTGTTTTATTGTATAATCCAAACAAACTCTTAACCTTCAGTCAGTCAGTTAAGTGGCATGCGCGATACACGCTTGGGCGATCATGTCTTGAAAGAAACATGACTGACTGGGCAGTAAATTATCCCGCAGTAGGTTGCCATTGCTTTCTGCGGTAGACTGGTTGCCGACCAAGGCTATAGAACCCAATCTGTCTTATTATTTAACCCATAACTGGAGGGAAGAGTCCGATTATTACCTTTCCCAACGGTATTTGCGCATAAGTGAAGGCAATGAATTCAGCTGGAATTCGAACTCGGTTCCTCGATTTCGAGTTCCTAGCCGATATCCACTGCGCCACTACGCACATCCTTAACCTTAACATATGCAATAACTCACTTTTAACCTTACATATGCAATAAATTATATTTACTGCGTAGTACGAAGATTTATATTCTTAACTGAATCATATTCCGTTTTGTACTATACTGCACTTCGTGTACGTTTAGTTCAATCTCTTTTCTTTCTCGAAGGCAGTAGAATAAAATTGATCTTTCAGAACATGCTGTTTCTTGGTTACCCTCCTCAACAAAGATTTGAAGAAGTTCTGGACCATTTCACAAGGCGAAATATCTACTTTATTGCATGGCTAAAGCGAGTTGCTATAACAACTTCCAGGCAATAAGCAAAGTCATTAACTTTTAATATTTTGTGCTTCAACAACAACTGACGTCCCAACATATTTTTATTATTGAGCAGCAGAAATTATTACTGAATTGATTCTGCAAATATACAACTGTAACGGAAGCCAAAAGGGTTATTTACTTATTTAATTTATTGTAAGCATTGAGGGTAGAAGGAGTCAATTATTACCACGAAATATATATTTATATTCATACGATATTGATGTATATAGAAGAGTCTGTATACATTTACGTGATTAGTAATCGATTAAGACTTTGTTATTTTTCTTTTATTTTAATTAAAAATTAAAAATGTCCTAAACGCAAATACGAGATAACCTATGACCAATCATAGAATCATAGTTTAGATCATAAATTAAAAAAGAACGCTTAGCGACTTCCAAAGCTGAGAACTGTGTGTGTGCGTGTGTATGTGCAGGTAGCAATCCTTCTTTTATACAAGTTTCGTTGAAAACTACTGACACCGTACTTTGATTACGTTTACATTTACATTTTCTTGTGTTAATACAAGTGTTTTAGTTTCTTGACGCAATTTGTTGAACTGTTTTTTTTTCTTTTTAAACAGTGGGTTAAAATGTGGGTTTTTATGAATATTTCTGAAGTTATAGGAATTCTCGAATGAAGACAAGTAGTGAAATAAAAATTGCACATATATGTATAAATATCTACTATACTGTCTTTGAAATATATAAACGCTAAAAGCTTTTTCTGACTCGATAATAATTTTTTTGTGCTCACCTTAGTCATTCAGTTAAGTGCCATACGTGAAACACGCTTGGGCGATCATGTCTCGAAAGAGACATGACTGACTGGGCAGAAGATTATCCCGCAGTAGGTTGCCATTGCTTCCTGCGGTAGACTGGTTGCCAGCCAAGGCAGTAGAACCCAATCTGTCCTGTTATTTGAGTCATAGCTGGAGGGAGATTTTTATATTACATTATTATTCTAAGTATAATTACTGGGGTATCAGTTTATTACTTCATCACAATATAAAACTAATCCCCTACTTTATGACCAGCAGAAGCCTTAATCATGCTTTCAACTATTATATTCAGTCAGTCAGTTAAGCGCCATACGTAAAACACGCTTCGGCGATCATGTCTTGAAAGAGACATGACTGGCTGGGCAGAAGATTATCCCGCAATAGGTTGCCATTGCTTTCTGTAGTAGACTGGTTGCCAGCCAAGGATATAAAACCCAATCTGTCCTGTTATTTGAGTCATAGCTGGAGGGAGAAGAGATTGATTATATGACATTATTATTCTAAGTATAATTAATGGGGGATCAGTTTATTACTTCATCACAATATAAAACCGACACCCCACTTTATGCCCAGTAGAAGTCTTAGTTATGTTTCCAACTATTATATGTCAGTCAGTCATTCAAGTGCCATACGTGAAACACGCTTGGGCGATCATGTCTCTTTCGAGACATGACTAGCTGGGCAGAAAATTATCCCGCAGTAGGTTGCCATTGCTTTCTGTGGTAGACTGGTTGCCAGCCAAGGATATAAAACCCAATCTGTCCTGTTATTTAACCCATAACTGGAAGGAAGAGACGGATTAATAGTTTTCGCAAGGGTATTTGCGCGTAAGTGAATGCTCACCTTGGTAAATAATAATAATAATAAACAAGAAACATTCCCGCATATTTACTTAAATAATTTTGATTCAAGTGACGTATTGTGAAATATTGCAAAAAATAACAACAAAAATCCGTAATCGTAAAAAAGAAAGACGAAGTTTTTTTTTTCTGTCGGTAACTCATTGAGAGTTTGCCAAAAAATACCTGCAAATTTTGTGATGACACTGCAAGGTCAGCAGGTACATCTGATAAGATCAATATAAATAGTTGCCGAAAAAGAAAATTGGCAAAAACAAAACATTAATTAAATTCAATCATGCCAGTGTTCTAAATAATCGATACTTAATTTCTGTTATCTCGCAATAGATTTTGTATTTTCTTGCTTCTTAAAACAATTTGAATAAAAAGCCGGCGGAATCACAACCGACAGATGGGCGTGTAAGGGAAAAGGGTTTTTTATATCCCTCTTGCCCTCAAGCTTAAAGTACACGATCTTCTCTTTCAACGGGCATAAATCAAATAAAGGAAAGCAATATTACCGACGCTTGCCTCCCTCCTGTAATTAATTTGGACTTTGTTCCACACATTCGTTTCCTTTGCCAAATCTGCTTGTGTCGAGCTAAGAAAGTGCCTGATTTTTATTAGCGGCTGATGATAGGTTTGAGATATATGGCCAGACTTGATAAATAGCCCGTGCCTTATCAATACCACAAACATCATAATTCTTATCTGTGTATTTTCCATCATCTAGGGAAATAAAGTGATATTTTCTCCGGCGATGTTATTAATAAACTTCGCGTAGTTATTTAGCATTCCTTAAGCCTTGTTCTTGTTCTTCTTTTATGTGCCATGTTATTTCAGGAGATAAGCGAACATGTCTCTCCACATCTCCCTATCCCTGGTGGCTCTAAGCACGCTTTCTCCTGTTGCACTATGCAACCATCGATCCGTCATCCACCTAATCAGGTCTTCAAATATGTTATCCGCTGCTTTCCCCTGTCTATTTTTTCACTCTATCTGGCCTGTTAGTATCAGGTTCTCCAAGCTCTCCTTCCTAATTGCATGTCCCAGGAACATTAGTTGTCTCTTCCTGATGCTCAGTACTAATTTCTTTTTCTTCTCCATCCTTTCCAAAACCTCGTCATTGCTTACATGCTCTGTCCATGTTATCCACAGTATCCTTCTGTAGGACCACAGTTTTAAGCTGCTTCAAGTTTTTCCGTCATCTTCGAATATATTGTCTAACATTCACTGCCATATTGAAGAATCCACGTCACACAGAAATCCAGTACTCCCCTCTTTGTTTCTAACGAAATTTTCCTGTCTCTTAATACTTTACTCAACTTCTGGAATGCTACTTTTGCGTTGACAATTCGCCTTCGGATCTCAGTGTCGTACTTTCCGTCTTCTGTTAGAACACTTCCCAGGTAGTTACATTTTTGAAAAGAAAGTTTTGCAGTGTTTGTTAAATTAACGGTCTTTCAAATATTCCAATTTAAATATACGCCGAGAAAACAGACACGGAAAGTATCTGCCCGGTCGACATTAGATTAAAGGATAATCTACGTAAGGCAACGGCAAATACCACCTAGAAATTTCTAAACTTTTTGACATGTTTTTAGATTTCAAACAGCCTGAAATGTTTGATTTGATTACCATCAGTTGGATTATTGTGTTCTCTTTAATCTCATCTACGGTTTGCCAACACTTTCCTTAACTCTAATCACATGGATTCAAAGAAACTCTGACAGTTGTTGATGAAGCATTCTTTTACAAAAAAAAACACAACATTACTCACGCCAACATTTATATTTTCTCTGTGCAGTGCAAGGAATACCGTAACTCAAACGGTGTATCATTAACGACTTTGTAACCTCATGGAAGAGTGTCTGTTTATTTAAGCGGAATAATGTTATCTAAACAGTTAATAAAAATGGTTCCCATGATTTTTTTTTAATCATCTCACCCCAAGCAAGGCATTGCACTGCCACTATTGCGCATGGTACTACATAGGGGAAGGTAAAGAGAAGGAGTGGTTAGACATAGGGAATGTCAGAATCAAGGTGACAGATGAGTAAGGATAGCGAGGATGAGGGTTGGGCAGATGGGAAGAGTGTTTGATAGAATGGGAGCAGGTTAGTGTGTTAGGAGGTGACTATTGACCTTACATTTAAACTCCTGGAGATTGTAGCCGTCGGGAAAACAATCGTTTGGAAGAGAATTCCACAGTCGGGAAGTGCGAGGAAAGAAACTGTTGGAGTAGAAGTTACGGCTGCATTTTATCGGTTTCACTGTAAAAGGGTGGGGTCTAGTTGCTAATCTAGTATCTCGTTCAAATTCGTATTTAGTGGGCACTAGTGATCTAAGTTCAAATCATATCGGTTTGATACATCCCAGACATACATATATTTTATGTACTTAAAATAGATTTTTTCTCTTGAAAAATTACTTTTTACTTCAAAAACACACTTCAATACACACTTTACAGCTTACAGGCTTGGTTTTTGTCTATAGTTTTAAAATTTCTTACTTCAAATCTTAACACGTATATCCCTGGTAAAATGTATCTTTGAACATTGACCCTTGCTCTTAAAAAACAACTTATATAAACATAAGCTGCTACCATCTCTAAACCAAATAACGCTTTTCCTTATAATGTGTTGTATCGTTGAATGGAGAGATACACAGAGAAATGTAGATAAACTAATTTATTAACAGTGTTGTACAACCAAGATGTAAATACAATATTTACAGTCTCTCGCAGTAGTAGGTGTTACTTTTCGAAATCAATGATAATGAAAACAACCACGTGCTAAGCGCATATAGTCTTTATACATCCGGGCGACCGAATGTCACATGATACGAGCCACAACAAAAATTGTAGCAGCGGATTTATCCGTTTCCTTGTATGAACACAATCGGCATTCATTGACTTCATTGACTGGGTTGCTGTTGGTTGAAATTTAAAAAATCTTATTTTAAAAAAAATTCTCGGAAAATTTCTCATCTTCATTAACAGTTATCGCTCTTCCCAGTATTAATGTGTGGGCTTCCAGAACACCCGGTTTAAAAAGTGAGATTTTAATGGGAGAATTCCGGTACACAAAAACAACCCAAATTTCAAGAAAAGACTACAGAATAAGAAATGTTTATAAAAATATGAATATATTGTATTTGACGACATATACACACTATAAAAAATGTGTACAATTCTTCGTATCTTTTGTGTGATAAAAAGTGTCTATTGGATTGGAGTGGATGTTGGTTGAATATACAAGTGTCTGTTTTGAGTCATGAAATTAATTAAACAGAGTAGTAGCACAAAGTTTCTTTCCTTCTTATGTGTCAGCTGCTAAGTAGGCGGAAAAGGAAAGTGTTTGATATTGAGTTGAAAAGGAGTGTGAATGAGAATTCCCGGAGAGAGAGAGAGAGAGAGAGAGAGAGAGTCAAATGGAGATAGTAGGAATTGGTAGAATGTGTATGTAAAAAAAGATGAATCAGTCTACTTAACGTATTAAGTCTGTGTTACTTCTCCTTTCTGCTTGATGAGAGTTATAAAAAGTTCTACGGCTGTTTCAAGTGTCTTGTTTCTCTCTTTGTTCCTCTCATTAGTAGCGGTTAAGTCGGCGAGGCTTTCTTTGTCGGCACTGGTCTCTTTGATGTCGGTGCCTATCTGTGTGTATCTGACACTGCTTTATGAGATTGACTAGTGTATCTGGCTATCTCGCTGACTGACAGAACGACTGCTTGCTTGAGTGACGTATCGACCCACTGCTGTTTCTCACTGACCCTCTTGACTGACTGACTGTGACCGGTCAGGGAACATCCCTAAATATAGACTTTTGGTCACGTGGGTGTGCAATGTTTACATTGGGTTTTTGCCAGATGCTGTAGGCGTTTGAATTTGATTTTGAGGCTGTGTATGTTGCGTTGTGGTGCAGTGGATATCGGCTCGGAACAAGAGGGCGAGGAGCCGAGTTCGAATTCCAGTGGAATTCATTGCATTCACTTACGCGCAGATAACCTTGGGAAAAGTATTAATCCGTCTTTTCCTTCCAGTTATGGGTTAAATAACAGGACAGATTTGGTTCTATAGCCATGGCTGGCAACCAGTCTACCACAGAAAACAATGGCAACCTACTTCGGGATAATCTTCTGCCCAGTCAGCCATGTATCTTTCGAGACATGATCGTCCAAGCGTGTTTCACGTATGGCACTTAACTGATTGACTGATGGATTTTATAGTATTTGTTTCCTATGAATGGCTGTTCCCTTCTTAACAGAGTGTTTTAAATTGTGTCAAGCGTCAACATCTTAATCTTGTCATCATTTTCTCTTCATGTTATATATCCTGTCCCTTTTAACTGTTGCCGTCGACAAATGTCCTCAATCAATGTAGTTTATATTATTTGGAACAGTTCTTTGTTGTTTTCTAACGCCAGTAAACAGGGTCCTCTTTAGTAGCTAAAACGTTCTCTCAAAGTCATTTCTAATCATTGACCCCAGACAGCGGTCTCATAAAACTTAGTTTTTTCTGAACGATTATGTCTCTATGCATGATTTTGAAAATCATTACCGATACAATTTCCGAACATTACTCGATTTCTTTGTTTTGTTCGTAACATCTAGCGGTATTGGAACAAATAATGTATTTGCCTGTTGAATTTCTAAGTCTCATTTTCTATTATCTAATAACTGATTCATACTCCGGGGCATTTGAAACGTTAAGTGTTTAATAATTTCTAATTCTGAATATTTTATGATTTATTCAAAGTAGGTAACAACATTGCAATAATCTTGAGTCCTATTTCTTGGAACTAGGAAGTATTGGTAGTCAATGTTGACATTTTGGAGGTTGAGTATCATTCTTTTCAAACTATGAATAACAATTCCTTACGCGTAAACTTCATCATCCGTATACGAAAGCGAAAAAAGGCACGGTACTTTCTATTAATAGATTCGACATATATATATATATATATATATATATATATATATATATATATATATATGTATGTGTGTGTGTGTGTGTGTGTGTGTTTATGTATGTGCGTGTCTGTGTGTGTGTGTTATTAAAATTTTCAGATCTTATCATATCCATGCATTTATATGTACAGAGCATAGTCTTGGATGTCACTGAATTAACTGAGTTTCTCATTTTCTCCTTGTCATATTCTTGATGTTGTTTGAAACGATTCGGTATTGATGTCTTCACCAAAAATGTAATCGATTCTACTCCCCCATTAGCATGGAGCAAAACACTACGCGTCCTTGGACTAACATGTAACCCCCTGCGAAACGGTGGCCGTAAAACTGCCTTGCTTGGGGTGAAATGATTAATATACGTGAACATTCATCTATCAGTTTGGGTATATATACTTTTTGATGGAGAGAGACGGAGAACAAAAAAAGCGAGAGAATAGGGGAGAACGTCTAAATTCTTTCTTGATAGGATAATAGGAGAATGAGCTCAATTAATGCCAGGTCATATTAATATGTCTGATGCTATGATATAGTAATGAATAAGTGCATATGACTTTTCGGGCTGGGATGAATATATAACATATATTTTCTCTCCTTCCTTAATTCGAATGGGAAAACAGTTTCTTGCAATTTCTGTAGAAGTGCGTTGTGGTCCAGTGGATATCGGCTCGGAACGAGAAATCGGGTGAGCCGAGTTCGAATTCCAGTTGAATTCATTGCATTCACTTACGCGCAAATACCTTTCGGAAAGGTATTAATCCACCTATTTCTTCCAGTTATGGGTTAAATAACAGGACAGATTAGGTTCTATAGCCTTGGTCGGCAACCAGTCTACCACAGAAAGCAATGGCATCCTACTGAGGGATAATCTTCTGCCCAGTCAGTCATGTTACTTTCGAGAGATGATTGCCCAAAGCGTGTATCACGTATGACACTTAACTGACTAACTGAATATAATAGTTGGAATAATGATTAAGGCTTATATTGGTCATAAAGTGGGGGATCAGTTTATTACTTCATAACAATAGGGAACCGATCCCCCACTAATTACTACATAATAATATAATAGATTTCTTTTCCCTTTACCTATGAGTCAAATAACAGGACAGATTGGGTTCTATAGCCTTGGTCGATAACCATACCGCAGAAAGCAATGGCAACCTACTGCGGGATAATCTTCTGCCCCGTCAGTCATGTCTCTTTCGAGATATGATCGCCCAAGCGTGTATCACATATGGCACTTAACTGACTGACATGTCTCATTGGGTGTCGAAGCAACAACTCCCGCAAATCACCGAAATTAGGCAACGTCGTGACATGTCAGTATCTTTATGCTGGCAGCTTCCATGTAGGCAGAGCGTGATGGATACCAGTTCAGAACAGAAAATCAGAGTGCAGAGTTATATTTAAGAGCCGTCTATATTTAATAAAACAAATAAACTTTTCCGTTAAACCTAATGGTGTGTAAGGCAGTGGCAAACTGTTTTATATGGGCCAGGGTTTTAGCTCTGCGCCCAGCCCCCAAACCTGGAGGGAGGTGATTTTCTAAGCGTAACTTAGACGTGACACACAGCCGTTTGTAGGGGGTATCAAGGAAGGATCGAACTCACTACTCAGTCATAACGATTCTAGCGAGACGAGCCTGCTAACCATTACACCACGCCGAGGTACTCTTTGTATATATTTACTTATGCGCAAACACAGTTCTTCCTCAAACTATGGGTTAAATAGTAGGATTTGTTTTAGCAACTCATTGTCACCAAAAGATTATTACAATTAAATAAATATTTTCTGGCTTTAAATAAACTAAAATAATTGATAATCCGTAAATTACAAACTATAAAAACGATACATATAGAAGAATTAATTTCTCTAACCAATCATGGGTATGACGGTGAAGTGCATCTGGCAGCAGGGCCTCTGATTGGGGGGGGTTCTAAGGAGCATGGAATTGCTGTTGTTTCCACGTTCACTCTGACCTGGAGTGGTAGCATCTGTTAGGGTCCAAGCTATGGGCAAATAGTTAGCTCACAAACTGGGGTCAAAACACTATGAAATTATATAAATACACCTTTATAGAAATATATACATAAAAATAAACTTTTGTAAAAAAATATACATTTTTCAAGAAAAAATTATTACCATAACACATTTTTAAAGGAAAAAAGATTATTTTCAGTAAAACATTTTTGAATACAAAACTAGAAGTCATTTTCAGTTTTCTAAAATAGAAAAGAATAAAAACAAATTTTTCATTAAAATCTGATTAAATCAATCTTCTCACTAAAACTGAATATTAAAAAAAATACCTTAAAACCCCACTTTTTTGGCATTAAATAACCCACAGAGGTTGATATGCCGTTAAAAAAAACTAATCTCAAAAACTTCTCTAACCACTTACTAAATCACTTTTTTAGAAAATAAAACAAAAAAAAATAAAACAAACGTTTTCTATAAGCTTCTGATGCGACAAATGAGAATAGTTTAACAAATCTACTAGACATCACTCTCCAAAAAGGAGGCGAGTATTTGCTTCTTGTCCATCTCGTGTGTTTGATAGCAAAGTGGTGAGCTTAAGATTCGAGTTACAAATCAGAGACATCCTAATCAAATAAAAAAAAAAAACTGATGACGAATATGCGGCACTAAAATTCGGCACTAAAATTCGAAGGCAGGTTGGGATAACCAAAGGTATTTTCGAAATGTTAAAGAAACTATTCTGAACCGGAGCAAAATTCGTTAGAAGCAAAAAAAAAAAAAACATCGCAGGACTCTCTGGGAATATCAGTACCAATTGTAGTGAATGCATGACAATATTTAGGGAAGAAGAGGCGACAGAGTTACTAAAAAGCTCGCACTGGTCAAGCTCTTTGCCCTCGGGTAGAGACTGACTCAGTAGGGTCTACTTTTTACGTGCAGGAGTTTGCCTGGTAAAAAGAGACAAAACCGATCCAGCGTATCTGGGAGGTGGAAAATTTTGAAGCAGATATACGCGCTCGGAAATTTCACTTTAAAAACTGACCTTGTGCCGCATTCCGCTCCAGTGAAGAGGACTTGGGTAAATACCCAGAGATATGACCTTGGGAAAGGACTGCTGAGAATATTATAAAACCACATCAATTTATGGTTAAAAGTGTCCTTGTATCCATCTTTCGTAAGAATTGAACGTAATTCTCAGATACTTTATATAAATTCCACCCCAGTGAAGAGGACTTGGGTAAATACCCAGAGATATAACCCTGGGTAAGGACTGCTGAGAATATTATAAAACCACAACAATTTATGGTCAAAAGTATCCTTGTATCCATCTTTCTTTTGGTTGGTTCACGTCTCTTCGCAATCTGTCAGGAGATTGGACTTTATTCACCGTAATAAAAAGTATCATTAGCATTATGGCCATTATTTGTTTCTAACGAAATCTGTTTGTTTTCTAATAATTTGTTCAGCGTTCCGGAAAACACCTGCTGCTATTCCAGTGGCTCTTTGCGTTTTTGTATCACATTTTCCCATGTTTGTTTAAACACGTAAAAGCTTTTGGCATCTCCATGCAAATCTTCATTTTACAGTTTCCACATTTTTTGTTATGTATATATTTTTGACGTTCATTATTATTAGAAATAACCCCAATTAAATTTCTGGGATACATTACGAGGAGCGAATGCTTAGAGTATGTCATATTAGCAAGCAAGAGGCGGGTGTAAGCTTGAGTAATTTACCTAACGAGTTAGTATAAATGGATAGCAGAACTGGGACTGGGTAGGGACAGTATGGATACAAACACTGCTTACAGTTACGAAGGAAAGGAAGTTATGAACATCCAAGGCTATCCATGTTAAAAAAAAGACAGTTTGCGTATTGGATATAAGACTATTCAGCATAAATTCAAAAATAGCTTAAAAGACAATGTGTATGATTAGTGTTGTGGATTCCGGACGAGGAACCGCACAAATTATGAACAACAAAAACAGATAAGGAGATAGAAAAGTAGGTTATATTGAATGTAATATACAAACTTCTACGCAGGTTAGCAAATCCAGTAATACTATTAGTAGAAATATATAAATACAAGTCTTGAAGTGAAGTCGTTGGATGAGGAACCGCACAAAATTATGAACAACGAAAACAGATATGGAGATAGAAAAGTAGGTTATATTGAACGTAATATATAAAATTGAACGCGGTTTAGTAAATCCAAGAATCCTATTAGTAGAAATAAATATATGCAAGTCTTGAAGTGAAGTCGCTGGAAATAGTATGTCCGGGTATATTATTTTAGCTGAATGGAGCTCAGTGCTAGTCTGGTCTCTGGGTAACTTCGGCATGTCTCGGAACTCTTCGATAATAACTCGCTACTGCAAACTGCGACTAGAACTGTGATCACTGTTCTCTTAATGACAGGATTATATGTACACTCAGTCGAATTCATTATCATATACAGAAAGGGGAGATCCCACAGCAAATAGGTTCGATGTACGGTTTAGTTTCGAAACAAAAAATATCCAGTCGCAAATACTTGTTTCATTCATTATTCCATTTCTGAAAAAGTTTTACTGCTCCATCTGAATTGATTTTTCCTTTATGTTTTAAAGCGTCTGTCACCTTCCTCCTGACATTCCCTATGTCTAACCACTCCTTCTCTTTACCTTCCCCTATGTAGCCCCATGCGCAATAGTGGCAGTGGAATGCCTTGCTCGGGGTGAGATGATTAAAAAAAAAGCAGTGGTATTATACTTTATATGAAATCAGTGCTGTATATTCCCTGCTACTGTGGTTAGTGTCATAGATATGCGTCGAATTTGGCCAAATTTGGCATTCAGATCTTCTATAAAAATTCTGATTTCTTGCGGCTTCCCTTGTGCCTTGTATTTGTCTAATATATAGTTGAAGTATAACACGTTCCCCAGGCGTACGTTGCCCAATCCTTCCTGACCCTTAACCAGTCCGCCCACATTGTGTTTGATCTCAGACCGGTCAAAGTAAGCTCGACCGTTATCATCTGGCTAAGTTAGTCCTAACATGCCAGGGTCGAGTCGATATATAAAATCAGATTTACACAATATGCGATAGCTGAGAGTTGGCAAACGGAAATTAATCAGTAGAACACTGCAACGTCACGGGTGTAGTTTTCTTTATATATATTTATATATCGATGATATACATAATTATAAGCAAGTCAAATCTGGTGACACGTAACAGTTGTATTTCAGTAATACATTTAGTAACAATGTTCTGGGAGATGGGGTTTACTTAGTTGTCTCTATTAGCACGGAGATATCAGTTCAACCGTCGTATTCAAATCACGGGCTCGAAATCCGCTAACTTTTTTTCCACCTCGGTTTAACTGAAAAGGCACAAAACCTGGGTGGTTAAAAGTAGGTAAAGAGGATTCAATTTTTCCCTCACTGTATAATTCTTACAAGTTCAAAATGAAAACAATATCATTTATCCCTTTTGACTGAGTCTCCGATCCCTTCACTGCTGAAGGTGGGTTACTCTCTCTTACTGCTTGCCTGTCCCTCCCAAAAGCTCGGTCGTCCAAGATAGAAAATTCTTAGTTCAATTTTGAACTAGAGTCAACAATTTGTCAAAACAGGATGCCAATATTATGACTATGATTTCTTTATCCAGGTTCAGTGAATTCAGTTACATTTCCCGACAAAAATAACTGTATTTTCAATTTTAGAGAAATTCCCTCTCATCTTTAAAATTAATTAAAAAAAACCCAGCTATCTGGAAATATGGTTACAGAAGGATTCGATTTCTTCTTCTGTATTTTGTGTTGTTGATGCATATATTGAGAACACTCAGTTTGAGTTGAACAACTTAAAATTTATTTATATTTTTTATAATCATATCGCCCCAAGCAAGGCATTTTACTGCCACTGTTGTGCAGGGGGCTACATAGGAGGATAAGAGAGTGACAGGTTATAAGGGGTGTCAGGAAGAAGGTAAAAGAAGGATGACTGCGGCCATAAAGTGAGGGATCAATTTATATGTTGATTGTAATATATAATTGATCCCCCCTTTATATTATAATAATAATTTCATGTCTATTGATAAGCCGTAGAAAACGAATCAGTCAGTCAATGAAATACTGCTTAGCTACACATGCTTGTCTTTTAGATTTATTTACATTCTCTGGAATATAAATCTATAGAATACGCTTTACATAATCATATCACCCCAAGCAAGGCACTGTTTTGAATGGGGGTTACATAGGAGGAAAGTTATGAGAGAGAGGGACAGGTTTTAGAGGGTATCAGGAAGTAGGTAAAAAAAGGATGAATGTGGCCATAAAGTGAGTGATCAATTTATATATTGATTGTAATTTAAAATTGATCCCCGACTTTAGATTTGCATAATAATTTCTTGTCTGTTGATAAGCCGTAGAAAACGAATCAGTCAGTCAATGAAATACTGATTAGCTACGCATGCATGTCTTTTAGATTTATTTACATTCTCTGGAAGATAAATGTATAGAATTTTTTTTATAATCATATCGCCCCAAGCAAGGCACTGTTTTGCAGGGTGTTACATAGGAGGAATTTTATGAGAAAGAGTGACAGGTTATAGAGGATGTCAGTAAGTGGGTAAGAGAAGGATGAGAATACTGATGAGAATAGAGTGTAGGGAGAAGGGAGCATGAGAGCGAGGATGCAGGTTAGTGAGATAGGAGATGACTATTTGCTTTCCGTCTAAATTCTTGAAGATTGTAGTTGTCGGAAAAGCAAGTAAACGGAAGGGAATTCCACAGGTGGGAAGTGCGTGAAAAGAAGCTGGTGGAGTAGTATTTTCGTTTATGTTTTATTGGTTTCACAGTAAAATGGTGGGACCTATTTACTGATCTTATATATATATCTGGTAGTATCCCATAACGCATTTTCTTGTGCCCTTATCTAGTATAACGCACACTCCTTTTTCATTATTTTTACCTTAAGCATATATAATTCTGTGTCTTTAAGCTCAACTCACTTCACAATGTTTAAAATCTTGTTGTGCATGTCCATGGATTTCATAGTAAAGGAATAGTGAAGTGGTTTCCCGTTGTTTTCTCTCTGGTGTTTTATCTAGTTAGTTGTCTGTTGACACTTCAAGAGTTCTTCCGTCCTTTGTAAATTAAATTTTATTCTACCAGATTGCTAACATCCTGTCAGACGAACCCGAAACACATACATGTGTTTTTTGAGAGGTAGGAACCAGAGTAAGTCCGTATTCTTCTTAATAAGTAGTGTAGTGTGAAAGAAAGAATGTAAATATCAAGTAGATATTTAGTTTAAGATTGAATAACCACACTTATGAAGGAAAATAATAAGGATCCCCCAGTTTAATGCTAGTTGCCAATAGAAAAAGTCAGTCAGTTAAATGCCATACGTGATACACGCCTGGGCGATCATGTCTCGAAAGAGACATGACTGACTGGGCAGAAGATTGTCCCGCAGTAGGTTGCCATTGCTTTCTGCGGTAGACTGGTTGCCAGCCAAGGCTATAGAACCCAATCTGTCCTGATATTTAACCCCTAACTGGAAGGAAGAGACGGATAAATACCTTTCCGAAGGGTATTTGCGCGTAAGTGAATGCAATGAATTCAAGTGGAATTCGAACTCGGCTCTCCGATTTCTTGTTCCGAGCCGATAGTCACTGGACCACCACGCACATCCTCAATAAAAAAAAGACATCTTCTAATAAGATTATTTTCATTTTTTTACGAAAGTTTAAAAGAAACGATTAAAATATCTACCTGTTTCTTCTACTGGTATTTCGTCGGCAAACTAATATTTGGAAGGAAAACTGACATATATGTATATATATATATATATATATATATATATATATATATATATATACTAATTGTTTAATTACTTAGTTTCTGGTCATAATATAATTAGAATTGTGCACATTTCTATTACAAATGATTCGATACAATTATATTGTAAAATTTTGAATATTTTCCATTTGTAAACGTCTTATTAAAAAATTTAAAAAATTGCGCGTTCAAAAATTCCCCACCACGTGAGCGTTCAAAAAAAAAAAAATCCCGTCACATGAGCGTTCATAAAAATAAAACAGTAAACGGTAAAACCAGTTATTGAAAATTGCCTGAAGACACCACTCATGTTAGAAACCTAGGTCGCGTAATGGAGAACACACACACACACACACACACACACACACACACACATATATATATATATAGAGAGAGAGAGAGAGATTTATTTTAAATTAAAAAATGATGAGTATATATATATATATGTGTGTGTGTGTGTGAGAGAGAGAGAGAGAGAGAGAGAGAGAGAGATGAGATGACAAGAGGGAGGTGGATAGAAATACATTGGTCAATGACGAATTAACAAAATGAAAATTGAAATGCAAAATTCGGCTACGTAAGCTAGAAATTATTAAGAAAAACGATTTTTCCGAAAGGGAAAGATTAAACAAAACGAGAAAAGGATAATTAATCTATCGGTAAAAAAATAAAAATAAAATAAAATAAAGTGGTGTCAAATAATATGACGAGGAAGACATACATATAACAAACTAAAGATTATTAGTTGCCAGTAGAAAAAATAAGATTATTTCTCAAATCCGCCCAAAATGTATTTCGGATTTAAATAACGCAAAATGTTTTCATAAGCTATAAAAAAAGTGATTTAATTAACTAAACATAAATCTTTTTTCCGCTTTCTCTTCCTCTCCTTCTCTCTCTCTCTCTCTCTCTTTCGCTCTCTCTCTCTATCTTTATATATATATATAACCGTAAATTCTACTCCAACAGCTTCTTTTCTCGCGCTTCCCGCCTGTGGAACTCCCTTCCACAAGTCTGCTTTCCCGACAGTTACAATCTCCAGGTGTTTAAATGTAGGGTCAATAGACACCTCCTATCACACTAACTCCCAACTATTCTCACAACACTCTCATCTACCCAACCCTCATTCTCGGTATCCTCACCCGCCTATCACCCACCCTCTGTTATTTCCTATATTTAACCAGCCTTTCTCCACTCTACGTAGCCCCCTGCACAGTAGTGGCAGTGACATGCCTTGCTCGGGGTGAAACGCTTATAAAAAAAAAAAAAATGTGTGTGTGTGTGTGTGTGTGTGTCTGTGTGTGTCCGGATGAATAGAAACAACAGGTTTAGAATCCCGAGTTCTCCAACATATACATTTTTTTAAAAAATGCTCAATCCCCCCAAAAAATCTCAATATAATATAATATAATTGAATTTATTTTTTGTTTAAAATTAATTTAATTTACATTGCAAACTCGGAAATTTCTATTTGTGATTTAGAATTTTTATTTAGTCATCAGGCAATGTTCAATAACTTTAGTGAAAGTGATTTACATTTGAATGTAGAAAAAATAAGTGTGCTTTTAAAGAGTTAATATAGTCGGGACAACAATATTTAGATTATATGGGTGCGTTTAATTTAACTAATCATAATGAAATTCGACTATGAACTTTTAATATATAAATTATGTGTTGCAGGATGCGGTGTTTTCATTCATGCTTAAGGGATGATGTGATTTTATTCCAGACTGCTTACATCCGGTAAGATGATTACATTTTAGCTACAACGTAATTTTCTTAAATTTATATGTATCTCAGCTACTTTAAAAACAAAAAAGAGAAATCCTTTTATATTTTAAATGACATAAAGGGACTTCTGGTTCGATTAAATATTTTTATTCGGTCCAGAGTGCATTTTTCCTATCAATTATTTATATATTCTTAACTTGCATAAATTGTAATATTGAATTAATATTATATCATAATTCAAAGCAACATACCGAATATTTGTAAGTTAATCTATATTCTTTTATGAAAAAATTATTAAATATATTCTAAGCTGAATATTTTGCAATGTTTACATACGACATTAATTTAATTGCATTTATTTAACAGATCCTTATTTTTAAGAAATTTAATAATGTATAATTTTTCATAGAGAGGCAAGCATCATGGGTCGATTATAGTCTCTAGATTACTTTAATTCTATATTTTTTGTGAAAGCTTTATTGTTTTCTTTAAATACCAAAAATATTTTGATAAGGTTGTTCGATTGCAGTACTTATTATCATTAAAGGAAGAAGTATGCTGATAAAATATACCTTTAAACGAATTTTTAGTACTACCAACATAAATTTTATATTACTAGTGTTATCAGTAAAAGAATTAATACATTGGTAGACAATAGATTTTGTAAAGCATTTATTTTTCAATAAACATTATATGTTTTCTACAATTACATTTTTCCTTGTCTAAATTATCGATTTCAGTTTTAGAAATATTCTTATTTTCATATATTTTAAAATTTTAATTTAAATTATTAATGTTATGTTTTTTATAATTTTTCTTGATCATCAGGACAACTATAATTTAATTTTAGTGTCTTCTTATTGGCAATTTTGTTTAATTGATTATTGCTTGGAAAATGTTTCTCAATCAAAGAAATAAGTTTTTTGCCTAATTTACTGCAAACCATTTGACTGAAAGTGGGTTTACACCAAATAATTTTTCTATTTCAACATTTTCTTCATATTCTCCTTTACATATTTAATATTTAGACTTTTATATCCACTATTATTTAAGTAAATATTATAAATTATTGTGCTTATTAAATACCTCTTCTTTTGCAAGATTTCTACTAAATCTTTATTCTCTGCATGGTATATATATATATATATATATATATATATATATATATATATATATATATATATATTCTAAACATATACTGTTAAATATAGGAGACAATGAATGTCTACTATGTTTAATCATGAGCCGTTCTAAACATCGTATTCTGGCTTAAATTTCAGTTGAAAATAACGATAATATTTCTCCAACATTTGGATAATTTTTTATGAAGTTGGTTCTATGCTTTCGGCTTACATGAGTCATTTTTAGAGAGGTTACAAGGACGTTAACACAAAAACATCCACCATCAGCGAGGAATTTAAATTTTGTTCGCATAAAACTCTGCTAAGCAACGGCAACAGTTACTAAAAAAAGCAAACGCAGTTCGCAAATTTGTAATGCGGTTTTATGACTTCACATATATATGCAATTTATAACATAAATATGATATAATTTCACTACAAAAGTAGCCATTTTGTTTCGATACTATGTTTGTCTTAATACGTTATAAAGTTTATTTTAAGTTGGAGAGTTTAAAATGTTCAAGACTCGTTTACCCCTCTTAATCAAGGAGGCATTGTTACAGAGACAGAATGAACTAATAAAAAATAGCAATTTCTAATTTAAAGAATTTAAAAACAGATTAAAAAAACAATTTATTGGGACATTAAAATTAAGATTTAATTAAAGTAGAGCTCAGCATTTATAATAGACTATTAGATTCACTTTATTATCATTATAAATTTATTACTTTCGAAGTTTAACAAAAGTATTAGATTCATATTTTTATAAAATTATTTAAATATTAAAGTAGTAAAAGACGTTGGCGCACACATATTCAAATCTAAAGACATCTACATATGGAAAAATAGACGACTATATACGCACACGAGCATACACCGGCAAACAGACACATGTACAGACGTATATCTTCTTATTTTATGTGCCCTGTTCCTTCAGGACGTAGAGGATCCTGGCTCTCCACGTCTCCCTCTCACTGGTGGCTCTTAGTATGTTTGCTCCTGTTACACCTCGCAACTCCTGTTCCGTCATCAACCTGATCAGGCCCTGCAAATATGTTACCCACTGCTTTCCCCTGTCTCTTTTTCCCTCTATCTGGCCTGTCAGTATCAGGTTCTCCAAGCTCTCCTTCCTCATTGCATGTCCCAGGAACTTCAATGTCTCTTTCTGATGCTCAGTATCAATTTCCTTTTCGTTGCCATTCTTTGCAACATTTCATCTTTGCTTGCCGAAGCACCTTTCTGTAGAACCACATGTTCGTTGCTTCAAGTTTTTTCTTCATCTTTGATGATAATATCCAGCATTCACTGGCATATTGAAGAACTGACATAACATAGCATTCCAGTACTCTCTATTAGGTTTCTGGTGAAATTGTACGGTTTCTTAAAACTTTACCCACTTTCTGGAATGCTTCCTTCGACATGCCAATTCGCCTTCGTGTCTCTGTGTCGCACTTTCCTTTTTCTGTTAGAATACTTCCCAGGTATTTAAATTTTTGAACCTGCTTTATTTTAGTATTCCCGAATTGTATTTGGCATATTGGCTGCCCTTTTTACTGATGACCATGCATTCGGTTTTCTTGCAGTTTTTTCTTAGTCCTTTCTTGTCACTCTCTTCATCAACCTTCTGTAGTAGGTCTAGTAATTGCATTTCTGTGTCTACTATCAGCACTGTATCATCTGCGTACCTTAGATTCTTTAAGATTTTGCCTCCGATGACGAATCGAGGCATAGCTCCTAGGGTCCTCAGAATAGTCTCGCTGTACAAGTTGAACAGATCCGGTGAAAAGACAAATCCGTGTCTAACGCCCCTTTCTATCTTTGCATATCTGCTGAATTCGTTACCTGCCCATACATAAGAGGTTTGTTGCCAGTAAAGATTCTTTTTGAATACCATGTGATATCAATTTTAGTTGCTGCTGCTGCCGAAAGTTTTTGTCCTCGTTTCTGATGATATTATCCAGCATTCACTGCCGTATTGAGGAACTGATATCACATAGCAATCCAGCACTCTTTTCTTTGTTTCTAGTGAGATTTTCCTGTGTGTTTGTACTTTACTCAGCTTCTGGAACTCGTTCTTTGGCATGTTGATTCGTCTTCGGATCTCTGTGTCGCAATTTCGGTCTTCTTTTTGCACTTTTGTACATCCTCGTCTTACGCCCCATTTTATCTTTGTAAATCTACCGAATTCCTTACCTGGCTGTATACAGGCAGTTTGCTGCCAGTAGAGAGTCTTGATTATTCTGGTGTTTTTCCCAAAGATGTGGAGGCTGCTGAGCCTCTCCAGCAATTCTTTGTGTTGTATTTTGTCGAATGCCTTCGCATAATCAATGAAACATAACTACAAGTCTTTCTTCATTTGTATTGCCCTTTCGGAGAGCATCCTAATCATAAATATGGTGGTCCTTGTTCCAGTGTCCTTGACGTACCCGTACTGTTCTTGTCCTATTTCTGGCTTGATTCTGCTTCTCGCTCTATTCATAAGGATTCTGACAATCAGTTTTGTAATGTGACTCATTAAGTTGATAGTTCTGTGTAGTTCGTACCCGTTTGCTATAAATATCGACTTGCATAGGTCGTCTGATATTATTCCACTATTATAAATTTCGTTTTTTATGTCGGTAGTTTTTTCTCTGCTGTATTCTTCCAGGGCTATCAGCAGCTCTATTACGACGCCGTCTAGACAAGCTACATTGTTTCTGTTCAGTTTGGCCAATTGCAGCTTCAACTTCGGATTTTAATATTTCCGGTCCATCCCCCTCCTTGTGTATTCTCGGTTGTAGCAACGCACGCGTATACACATACATGAATTTTAAAATTTTATTTTTATCGATGTCTCAATATGTCCATTAAATTTTAATGCCAGGTTAGATATCGTCTGTAAAGACTACAATATTTGATACATGTAAGAGTGAATTTGTAAGATGACAAAATCCTA